>JBBBDQ010000246.1:2980000-3110000 GCA_037127315.1 Ascarosepion bandense
AAAAAAATAAAAAAATAAAAAAATAACGTATTCACAAGAGAATTTATCTTTCGCGTTCTTTTGTCAAATTCCAAAGTTTTCTAACCGTCTCAAACTCATCATATCCCCACTGACTTATCTGGGAGTAATAGAAGAAAAAAAGCCTTCTTCTTCACCTTTTCAGTTGGACAATAACTTTTTTTATCGTTCCCTTTTGTTCCTTTACTTTTTCTCTTTTATTTATTTGTTTTTTTATTCGTTCATTCAAGCGCCAATCGCAACCCAAATCCAGGCCAACTAAAGAACTGTTTAGGTATCCTTCGCCTCTTTTTTTTTCTAGTGAGTTTATTATCAATTTTGAGACAATGACCAGCTATTTTGTGATACCCTGAAGAAAAACCTTAAACCAAAATAAATAAATAAAATAAAATAAAATAAAACAAATAACGCACAATGCACTGCAAGAGAAAAGTGAAAGAGCACCTACTTTTTCTGTTATGATTATTACTTTTTTCTGTTTTTTTTAACACAATGTCAAAGAAATCCTTTAATGTCTGAAAAATTCGTTTTTTCTTTTCGAATAACACAAACAAAAAGAAAGTTTCTATAAAGTTCATTTTTTCTTCCTTAAAATGTGTGAGAAACTTCTGTAATGTCCGAAAGTTTAGTTCTTTCTTTCTTTCTTTCTTTCTTTCTTTCTTTCTTTCTTTCTTTCTTTTACTTTCGAAGGACTCTCATAGATATTCTGGTGCACGATAGTACAATCGATGGTGGTAACCGCGTCCCCAATTTACAAATTGATATTAGTTAAATGACTCTCGTATACATCATGTGTACCTCTGCTCAAGTTTCACATCACATATGGAATTTTCTAAATTTCAACTATACTATGATAAAACACAGAAATATGCCACTATTTGCAGTGCATGTCATTCTAAGCATGACTGAGAGAACAACAAACAGCAAAATAGAAAGGAGACAAAGAAAAAACTACCTAAACGTCTGATCATAACTGATGAAGCTAGCATGAGTTTCGATTATAGGATTCGTCGCAACACTTACAGTTCTAAGCTCCCAACTAACTTAGTCTAAAAATGGGTCCATCTTACTCTAAATATCACATAAGAAAACGTTATCCCCATGGTCTGCAACTATTATATACATATCATAAGGGAACCAATCCAATCCCATTTTTCGAAAATCTTAATTTACAACAAATCTGCCAATGCATGTCTGACTCTTTTCTTCGAGTGGTCCTTAAATACCCCAAATCAGCCTACAAGAACTTAACTACCGCAGATTTCGTTATGTTCTTTGTATCAACAACTGAATCCTTTGCAAAATTTTTGAATAAAGCCATTCTTGGAGGTTCTGAGGAAGATGCCATTGTAAAAACTGAAGAAAACTTGAAAAAGACAAAAACGAGCAACAACACGTCATAAAAAAACAAAAAAAACAAAAACAAAGCGACCCTAACGCGTGTGTTCTAAAATGGAGGATCGATTTACTATAACGTTGTATAAGAAAATGAGCCCCCGACTAAAATTGGAACCCTTGTCTATTGAACAGGTTAAGAGGCTCATCCCTTGTTCCCTATTTAGGATGTGGTTTCCGGCTTTCTCTTTTCCGATCTTCTCACTTTGTTTTTTCTTTTTTTTTTCAATTGGAGTGGATAGATCTATCTATCGCCCGGTTCACACTCCACCCATGTCTATTGGACAGGTTAAGAGGCTCATCCCTTGTTCCCTGTTTAGGATGTGGTTTCCGGCTTTCTCTTTTCCGATCTTCTCACTTTGTTTTTTCTTTTTTTTTTCAATTGGAGTGGATAGATCTATCTATCGCCCGGTTCACACCCCACCCATGTCTATTAAACAGGTTAAGAGTCTCATCCCTTGTTCCCTGTTTAGTATGTGGTTTCCGGCTTTCTCTTTTCCGATCTTCCCACTTTGTTTTTTCTTTTTTTTTTCAATTGGAGTGGATAGATCTATCTATCGCCCGGTTCACACTCCACCCATGTCTATTGGACAGGTTAAGAGGCTCATCCCTTATTCCCTGTTTAGGATGTGGTTTCCGGCTTTCTCTTTTCCGATCTTCTCACTTTGTTTTTTCTTTTTTTTTTCAATTGGAGTGGATAGATCTATCTATCGCCCGGTTCACACTCCACCCATGTCTATTGGACAGGTTAAGAGGCTCATCCCTTATTCCCTGTTTAGGATGTGGTTTCCGGCTTTCTCTTTTCCGATCTTCTCACTTTGTTTTTTCTTTTTTTTTTCAATTGGAGTGGATAGATCTATCTATCGCCCGGTTCACACTCCACCCATGTCTATTGGACAGGTTAAGAGGCTCATCCCTTGTTCCCTGTTTAGGATGTGGTTTCCGGCTTTCTCTTTTCCGATCTTCTCACTTTGTTTTTTCTTTTTTTTTTCAATTGGAGTGGATAGATCTATCTATCGCCCGGTTCACACTCCACCCATGTCTATTGGACAGGTTAAGAGGCTCATCCCTTATTCCCTGTTTAGGATGTGGTTTCCGGCTTTCTCTTTTCCGATCTTCTCACTTTGTTTTTTCTTTTTTTTTTTTTCAATTGGAGTGGATAGATCTATCTATCGCCCGGTTCACACTCCACCCATGTCTATTGAACAGGTTAAGAGGCTCATCCCTTGTTCCCTGATTAGGATGTCGTTTCCGGTTTTATCTTTTCCAATCTTTTCACTATTACGTACCCTCCTGCACATCAGTGGCATTACCGCCTTGCTCGGGGTGATACGATTAAAAAAAAACAACAAAATGGCGATCGGAGGTAATTACAATAAAGGCTTTCACATAACTAAAGCTGATTGGGGCCGAACTCGATCTTAACGACTGGAATTGTCCAAAAATACTTTCACATTCTACAACGACTTTATCTCTTTTTAAAGCCTCATTTCTTCTGACTATTTCTTCATCTAATTTCGCTTCAACTCCACTCCGTCTACCGAATTTAACCCTTTTCTACGCGCTCACTACCCTCCTTAATGTATCTGTTACGTCGGATAACAGAATTATGTGAAATAATACAAATCAACGTAATAGTATAAAAGTAGGTGTATTGACAGGAAAAGAGAAGTATTTACAAGAGGTGAGGATTAGTAGAATACAGAACAAGGTAATTAGTATACAGTTTCGTCGTAGAGACCTGATAGATTGACTAGTAGAACACTTCCGGTGCAATACCGGAAATACCCAACTGACTCGACTTCCTTACTCGACTTCCTTACTCGAGGTATAATCACTACTACTTTATATAGTGATTCGAATAGTCCATTTCCGTGGAAAGGTGGAGAGCGCCCCAACACACATCCCAACTCTGGATAAAAACTGCAAAAAGGATGCTGTTGCAATTTTACTTTTTTATCTGATTGCTTGTTTTTTTTTTGTTTTTTTTTTGTCTGTTTTTAAATTAACATCAAAGCAGAGTTCACAAAATGTAAACGAAAAAGTCACCTACTTGCCTTGGATGTCTTCATCTACTACAACCTTCTAGTGTTTTGCTACCGTGATAACTAGGGTCGATCAATCTGATTTTTGGATGTTTGTTTTTTGTTAAAAAAAAAAAAAAAAAAAAACAGCAAATCACAGCGCACCAAAACGATAAATGTTGCATACCCACTTTCGGCGAAGAGAAAAACTTGAACCAAAGTTGATGATCTTCTCAGGTCACACCGACACGGATATTTAAAAATATACAATATATATTTATTCTTTTTGTTTATTTCTTCTGTGACGTGGTTTGTGTGGAGAAGAGGATGATCAGAGGTAGGCACGCGCACACAATTCTCTCCTGCCTCTGATCTCAATCGACTCAACTGTGATCTATTAAATAGGTGAGCCTCCTTCGATGCGTGACGCTTCTGTTCTTGATTTTATTTGTATTTCGAATGCTTATTTCCTTGATTTTGATCTCTGTTCGGTAAGACAAAAGCCAACATGCCATTTGGGAGTTTTGCACTCACTGACATCTCAAAAAATATTTATTTTCTTTCAACTATTACCGGCCTTGCCTCGTTCAAAGCGAATGCAAGAAAGAAAGAAAGAAAGAAAGAAAGAAAGGTTAATGTGAAAAAAAAAGAGAAGAAAAAGACGAAAGAAAAACTTCATGGCAAAGAAAGAAAGAAGTTATAGTAAAGAAAGAAAGAAAGAAAGAAAGAAAATAATGTGTAGAAAAAAGAAGGGAAGAAACAGACGAAAGGAAAAATTTATGAGAAAGAAAGAAAGAAAAAAGAAAGAAAGAAAGAAAAAAGAAAGAAAGAAGAGAAGAAACAGACGAAAGAAAAAATATATGACAAAGAAAGAAAGAAAGAAAGGTTTATGTGTAGAAAAAAAAGAAGAAACAGACGAAAGAAAAATTTCATGGCAAAGAAAGAAAGAAAGAAAGAAAGAAAGTAAGGAAGAAAGAAGTTAATATGTAGTAAAAAAGGGGAAAAAGATACGAAAGGAAAGGTTTACGGCAAAGAAAGAAACAACAAAAAAAAGAAAGAAAGAAAGAAAGAAAGAAAGGTTAATGTGTCGAAAAAAAGAAACAGTTCATGGCAAAGAGAGAAAGAAAGAAAGAAAGAAAAAAGAAAGAAAGAAAGAAAGAAAGAAGTTAATATGTACTAAAAAAGGGGAAAAGAGACGAAAGGAAAGGTTTACGGCAAAGAAAGAAAGAAAGAAAGAAAGAAAGAAAGAAAGAAAGAAATAATCTTTTCTCTTTGTTCTTCTTGACACAAACTTATATTTTCTTGCGTTTTCGTTGTTTTTTTCCTTTTCTTAAAAGATTTTTCGTTTTCAGTCAGTTTCTTCTTCTTCTTTTTCTTCTTCTACTTCTTCTTTTTCTTTTTCTTCTCTTGACATTATTTTAAAATTTCTTTTTCCAAATTTCTTCTGTGATCCTTGATACAACGTTTCCGTCACTGCCAACATTACGTTCTCACTATTCAATAACATGACAATATCGTTTTGCTTTGTTTGTGGTCATCTTTCTCTTGCGTCCCATGAAGGCTTTATTTTTTTTTTATACACGAAACCAATCAATAAATGTCAATAGCAATGCTCTTATTAATAGCAATAACGTTAACACAACAATGACTAAATGCGAAGGAGTAGATAGATTCGCCAATCGCCTCGTTCACAGCCGCCTTCCCCTGTCTTTTAAACAGGAGTACAGGCCTGTTTCACATTTTTTAAAGCATCTCACCCAAAACAAGACGGCTCCACTTCTACTGGGCGATGGTTTTCAGTTAGAGAAAAGACTGTAAAGTGTAAAAAACTGTAAATTCCATACCAAAATCTTCCTCACTCACCTCAAGCCTCATACTTGTAGAATCCGCCTCTGGATTCTTGCTTTCCATTCAAATTTAAACGTGTCTCCTGCTGTACTCTGTCTACCTAATACAAGTTCCCTTATTGTTGATCTTTTCTTTTCTTAATCATTTCACCCCAAGCAAAGCAGGACCACCAATAGTATCCAGGGGGGTTACAGTGAGAGAAAAGACTGGGTACAGTGGGTTTTGAAGAATGGATAAAAGATGAATGGGATTCAAGAAGATAGAAGATGGCAATTGAAGTTGCATTTTAATTTTTGGAGATTGTATCCATCAGCCTTTTTTAATCATTTCACCCCAAGCAAAGCAGGACTGCCACTAGTGTGCCGGGGGTTGCAGTAAGAGAAAAGACTGGGTACAGTGGGTATTGAAGAAAGGATAAAAGGCGAATAGGATTCATGAATATAAAAGATGGCAATTGACGTTGCGTTTAAATTTTTGGAGATTTTATCTATCAGCCTTTTTTAATCATTTCACCCCAAGCAAAGCAGGACTGCCACTAATGTGCCGGGGGTTACAGTGAGAGAAAAGACTGGGTACAGTGGGTATTGAAGAAAGGATAAAAGGCGAATAGGATTCATGAATATAAAAGATGGCAATTGACGTTGCGTTTAAATTTTTGGAGATTTTATCTATCAGCCTTTTTTAATCATTTCACCCCAAGCAAAGCAGGACTGCCACTAATGTGCCGGGGGTTACAGTGAGAGAAAAGACTGGGTACAGTGGGTATTGAAGAAAGGATAAAAGGCGAATAGGATTCATGAATATAAAAGATGGCAATTGACGTTGCGTTTAAATTTTTGGAGATTGTATCCATCAGCCTTTTTTAATCATTTCACCCCAAGCAAAGCAGGACTGCCACTAGTGTGCCGGGGGTTGCAGTAAGAGAAAAGACTGGGTACAGTGGGTATTGAAGAAAGGATAAAAGGCGAATAGGATTCATGAATATAAAAGATGGCAATTGACGTTGCGTTTAAATTTTTGGAGATTGTATCTATCAGCCTTTTTTAATCATTTCACCCCAAGCAAAGCAGGACTGCCACTAGTGTGCCGGGGGTTACAGTGAGAGAAAAGACTGGGTACAGTGGGTATTGAAGAAAGGATAAAAGGCGAATAGGATTCATGAATATAAAAGATGGCAATTGACGTTGCGTTTAAATTTTTGGAGATTGTATCTATCAGCCTTTTTTAATCATTTCACCCCAAGCAAAGCAGGACTGCCACTAGTGTGCCGGGGGTAACAGTAAGAGAAAAGACTGGGTACAGTGGGTATTGAAGAAAGGATAAAAGGCGAATAGGATTCATGAATATAAAAGATGGCAATTGACGTTGCGTTTAAATTTTTGGAGATTTTCTCTATCAGCCTTTTTTAATCATTTCACCCCAAGCAAAGCAGGACTGCCACTAGTGTGCCGGGGGTTACAGTGAGAGAAAAGACTGGGTACAGTGGGTATTGAAGAAAGGATAAAAGGCGAATAGGATTCATGAATATAAAAGATGGCAATTGACGTTGCGTTTAAATTTTTGGAGATTGTATCTATCAGCCTTTTTTAATCATTTCACCCCAAGCAAAGCAGGACTGCCACTAGTGTGCCGGGGGTTACAGTGAGAGAAAAGACTGGGTACAGTGGGTATTGAAGAAAGGATAAAAGGCGAATAGGATTCATGAATATAAAAGATGGCAATTGACGTTGCGTTTAAATTTTTTGGAGATTGTATCTATCAGCCTTTTTTAATCATTTCACCCCAAGCAAAGCAGGACTGCCACTAGTGTGCCGAGGGTTACAGTAAGAGAAAAGACTGGGTACAGTGGGTATTGAAGAAAGGATAAAAGGCGAATAGGATTCATGAATATAAAAGATGGCAATTGACGTTGCGTTTAAATTTTTGGAGATTGTATCTATCAGCCTTCTTTAATCATTTCACCCCAAGAAAAGCAGGACTGCCACTAGTATGCCGGGGGTTACAGTAAGAGAAAAGACTGGGTACAGTGGGTATTGAAGAAAGGATAAAAGGCGAATAGGATTCATGAATATAAAAGATGGCAATTGACGTTGCGTTTAAATTTTTGGAGATTGTATCTATAAGCCTTTTTTAATCATTTCACCCCAAGCAAAGCAGGACTGCCACTAGTGTGCCGAGGGTTGCAGTAAGAGAAAAGACTGGGTACAGTGGGTATTGAAGAAAGGATAAAAGGCGAATAGGATTCATGAATATAAAAGATGGCAATTGACGTTGCGTTTAAATTTTTGGAGATTGTATCTATCAGCCTTTTTTAATCATTTCACCTCAAGCAAAGCAGGACTGCCACTAGTGTGCCGGGGTTTACAGTAAGAGAAAAGACTGGGTACAGTGGGTATTGAAGAAAGGATAAAAGGCGAATAGGATTCATGAATATAAAAGATGGCAATTGACGTTGCGTTTAAATTTTTGGAGATTGTATCTATCAGCCTTTTTTAATCATTTCACCCCAAGTAAAGCAGGACTGCCACTAGTGTGCCGGGGGTTACAGTAAGAGAAAAGACTGGGTACAGTGGGTATTGAAGAAAGGATAAAAGGCGAATAGGATTCATGAATATAAAAGATGGCAATTGACGTTGCGTTTAAATTTTTGGATATTGTATCTATCAGCCTTCTTTAATCATTTCACCCCAAGAAAAGCAGGACTGCCACTAGTATGCCGGGGGTTACAGTAAGAGAAAAGACTGGGTACAGTGGGTATTGAAGAAAGGATAAAAGGCGAATAGGATTCTTGAATATAAAAGATGGCAATTGACGTTGCGTTTAAATTTTTGGAGATTGTATCTATAAGCCTTTTTTAATCATTTCACCCCAAGCAAAGCAGGACTGCCACTAGTGTGCCGGGGGTTGCAGTAAGAGAAAAGACTGGGTACAGTGGGTATTGAAGAAAGGATAAAAGGCGAATAGGATTCATGAATATAAAAGATGGCAATTGACGTTGCGTTTAAATTTTTGGAGATTTTATCTATCAGCCTTTTTTAATCATTTCACCCCAAGCAAAGCAGGACTGCCACTAGTGTGCCGGGGGTTACAGTAAGAGAAAAGACTGGATACAGTGGGTATTGAAGAAAGGATAAAAGGCGAATAGGATTCATGAATATAAAAGATGGCAATTGACGTTGCGTTTAAATTTTTGGAGATTGTATCTATAAGCCTTTTTTAATCAATTCACCCCAAGCAAAGCAGGACTGCCACTAGTGTGCCGGGGGTTGCAGTAAGAGAAAAGACTGGGTACAGTGGGTATTGAAGAAAGGATAAAAGGCGAATAGGATTCATGAATATAAAAGATGGCAATTGACGTTGCGTTTAAATTTTTGGAGATTTTATCTATCAGCCTTTTTTAATCATTTCACCCCAAGCAAAGCAGGACTGCCACTAGTGTGCCGGGGGTTACAGTGAGAGAAAAGACTGGGTACAGTGGGTATTGAAGAAAGGCTAAAAGGCGAATAGGATTCATGAATATAAAAGATGGCAATTGACGTTGCGTTTAAATTTTTGGAGATTGTATCTATCAGCCTTTTTTAATCGTTTCACCTCAAGCAAAGCAGGACTGCCACTAGTGTGCCGGGGGTTACAGTGAGAGAAAAGACTGGGTACAGTGGGTATTGAAGAAAGGATAAAAGGCGAATAGGATTCATGAATATAAAAGATGGCAATTGACGTTGCGTTTAAATTTTTGGAGATTGTATCTATAAGCCTTTTTTAATCAATTCACCCCAAGCAAAGCAGGACTGCCACTAGTGTGCCGGGGGTTGCAGTAAGAGAAAAGACTGGGTACAGTGGGTATTGAAGAAAGGATAAAAGGCGAATAGGATTCATGAATATAAAAGATGGCAATTGACGTTGCGTTTAAATTTTTGGAGATTTTATCTATCAGCCTTTTTTAATCATTTCACCCCAAGCAAAGCAGGACTGCCACTAGTGTGCCGGGGGTTACAGTGAGAGAAAAGACTGGGTACAGTGGGTATTGAAGAAAGGCTAAAAAGGCGAATAGGATTCATGAATATAAAAGATGGCAATTGACGTTGCGTTTAAATTTTTGGAGATTGTATCTATCAGCCTTTTTTAATCGTTTCACCTCAAGCATAGCAGGACTGCCACTAGTGTGCCGGGGGTTACAGTGAGAGAAAAGACTGGGTACAGTGGGTATTGAAGAAAGGATAAAAGGCGAATAGGATTCATGAATATAAAAGATGGCAATTGACATTGCGTTTAAATTTTTGGAGATTGTATCTATCAGCCTTTTTTAATCGTTTCACCTCAAGCAAAGCAGGACTGCCACTAGTGTGCCGGGGGTTACAGTAAGAGAAAAGACTGGATACAGTGGGTATTGAAGAAAGGATAAAAGGCGAATAGGATTCATGAATATAAAAGATGGCAATTGACGTTGCGTTTAAATTTTTGGAGATTGTATCTATAAGCCTTTTTTAATCATTTCACCCCAAGCAAAGCAGGACTGCCACTAGTGTGCCGGGGGTTACAGTAAGAGAAAAGACTGGGTACAGTGGGTATTGAAGAAAGGCTAAAAGGCGAATAGGATTCATGAATATAAAAGATGGCAATTGACGTTGCGTTTAAATTTTTGGAGATTGTATCTATCAGCCTTTTTTAATCATTTCACCCCAAGCAAAGCAGGACTGCCACTAGTGTGCCGGGGGTTACAATAAGAGAAAAGACTGGATACAGTGGGTATTGAAGAAAGGATAAAAGGCGAATAGGATTCATGAATATAAAAGATGGCAATTGACGTTGCGTTTAAATTTTTGGAGATTTTATCTATCAGCCTTTTTTAATCATTTCACCCCAAGCAAAGCAGGACTGCCACTAGTGTGCCGGGGGTTACAGTGAGAGAAAAGACAGGAAATGTTATATAGATTTTAAGTAAAATTTAGAAGGAATTGGAAATTGAATTCTCAACTGGAGACAAGCGATGAGCCTATCGCCCTGTTTAAACTTCTAAACATGAAACAAAGGATGCATCTCTATCCTGTTCAAAACAGTATGGTACTGAAGTAGACTTTAGAAAGAACCGGAAACCCAATTCTAAACAGGAAACAAGGGGTAAATCACTACTCCTGTTCAAAATAGTATAGTGTCGAATTGAACTTTAAAGGAAACCGGAAACCCAATCCTAAGCCAGAAACATTGGATAAACCTCTACTCCAGATAAAAAAGGAAAGGTGTGTGAACCACTCTACAAATATATAGTTTGAAGTACAGTAAATATTTTGCTTGTTTGTGACATTACATATAATCTATTATCTTGAGATTTAACCTAATATGAAATCTTTAAGAACGATTTTTCATTTTTAAGAATTCATTTTAACATCGCAGACAAGGGCCGTAGGACAACTAACTGACGGTCAAACAAAAAAAGGAAAAATGTGCTAAACTCTTACGTGATGTTTGTCTTATATGGCAGTGAAGGCTGGACGATCTTATCAAAAATGAAAGAAATTCATAGCAAGAGAAATCTGGTGCTGATACATAATTTTTTAATCCTGCCTAAATACACGCAATATATATATTATTATTATGTATCAATATTGTAATTTTCCTTCTTCATTTAATGATAATGCTATTAAGCTTATCAGACAATATAAAAACATTCCATTAAATACATAGACAAAACTTGTTGCTATTATTTAATGAAACATGCACACACACACACACACACACACACACACACAAACACATATATATATATATATATAAGTAATTATTATATATATATATATACATATTGCGTGTATTTAGGCAGCATTAAACAATATATATATATATATATATATATATATATACTATCAGCATATTCTGTATAGATATTCTGTTTTTAATTATACAGTATATGTATGTATATATATATATATATATACTTATTGCTTAGTACTTGATATATATATATATTTTTTTTTTGTCGTTGTTGCTGTTATTTCTAATAAAGTTTGTTTTATTACGGTTTTTTTTACTCCCCTTTCTTGTGTTGGGATGGTTTTTCCCATTCTTTGTGAAAGTCTTTTTATTTGCTTTTTATCTTTAGTACTTCAGCCTTTTCCCTGACGATCCGTAGTGTGAAACCGCGGTAGGTTTTGGCTCACTTTAGATTTTTCGTGTATATATATATATATATATATATATATATATATACTGTGTAATTAAAAACAGAATATCTACTAAAATTAAAAGTTATGATTAAAAATTATGCGAAAAACAAATAAATTAAATAGAATGAAAATATCTGGCATAGCCATGTGAATGCACTGATGACCCCAGGGACGGGTGTGATGTCAGTTTTGCAGGGTGAAGGTTAGGCACCTCGTCCCAGCTTTCAACATTGCACCTGCAGTTAGGTGCAGTTGCGACTCTTTGAAATAAAATAAAAGGCGGCAGAGAGACAGAGAGAAAGAGAGATAGGGGAGTAGGGGGGAGATGGAGCGAGTAAAAATATAGTTATGTAGTATTATTCTAAAATTATTTGCAGTAAAATTCACACGAGATCAGGGAAAACAGATGTAAAGTTAACCTGAGATGAACCCGCCCCTAGTTAGGTGCTGGAAGGGCATGCGATTCACCTGTTGTCAGTGATGAACTCGAGAGATAAACACCTGTTAGACTGCACCTATAATGTGTGCGCGGGTGAAAAAAATTTATACAGACGGGTATGTATGTATGTATGCCGCATTCACCCTAGTCGGGTTGAGCGGGCTTCCTCCCTGACGGAGCAAGTCTCATTGGGATTTGTTTAAGGGCAGGGTCCCAAGTCCTACCCTGTTATTTAACCCATAACTGGAGGGAAAGGACGGATTAACACCTTTCCCAAGAGTACCAGCGCGCAAGTGACTGCAGGGCATTCAACTGGAATTCGAACTCGGCTCACCGATTTCTCTTTCCGAGCCGACATCCACTGCACCACAACGCACATCCGTCACTATATAAACATTGGCTCCAGAGAGGAGTAGGGGTAGTCTTTTGTGGATTACGGGTGGTCAAAAATGATTTACAGAATTCTTCTTGTTCTTCTTCTTCTTCTTCTTCTTCTTCTTCTATGTACCGTGTCCTTTCAGGACGTAGACGATTATGACCTTTCACATTTCCTCCCTTGTAGCTCAAAATACCATTTCACTTTTTCAGTCAGTTAACTGCCAGACGTGAAACACGCTTTCGGCGATCATGTCTCGAAATAGACATGAATGACTAGGGAGAAGATCATCTCGCAGTAGTTTGCCATTGCTTTCTGGGGGTAGACTGGTTGCCATCCAAGGCTATAGGACCCAATCTGTCCCGTTATTTGACTCATAGCTAGAGGGTGATGTATTGTATTATATTATTAAGTAGTAATTAATGGGGGATCAGTTTATTACTTCATAGCAATAGAAAACTGATCCCCCACTTTATAACCAGTAGAAGCCTTAATCATGTTTTAAACTATTATGTTCAGTCAGTCAGTTAAGTGTCATACGTGATACACGGTTGGGCGATCATGTCTCGAAAGAGACAGGACTGACTCGGCAGAAGATTATCCCGCGGTAGGTTGTCATTGCATCCTGTGGTAGACTATCTGGCTAGTAATTAGTGGGGAATCAGTTTATTACTTCATAGCAATAGAAAACTGATCCCCCAATTTATGCCCAGTAGAAGCCTTAATCATGTTTTCAACTATTATTTTCAGTCAGTCAGTTAAGTGCCATACGTGATATCGATGATGGATATCGATTTGGAACGACAAATCGGGGTGCTGAGTTCGAATTCCAGTCGAATTCATTGCATTCACTTATGCACAAATACCCTTGGGAAAGGTATTAATCCGTCTATTCCTTCCATGGAAGGAATAGACGGATTAATACCTTTCCCAAGGGTATTTGTGCATAAGTGAATACAGGACAGATTGGGTTCTATGGTCTTGGTCGACAACCAGTCTACCGCAGGAAGCAATGGCAAACTACTGCGGGATTATCTCCTGCCCAGTCAGTCAGTCACGTCTCTTTCGAGACGATCTCCTAAAGCGTGTATCACGTATGGCACTTAACTGACTGACTGAATATAACAGGAGACATAATGAAAGCTTTGAGCACTCATAAAGTGGGAGATCCGTTTTCTATTGTCATGAAGTAATAAACTGATCCCCCACTAATTACTACTTAATAATATTTGGCAACCAGTCTATCGGAGAAAGTAATGGCAAGCTACAGCGCAAAGCGTATATTACGTATGGCACTTAACTGACTGAATGAATATAATAGAAAAATGATTAAGGCTTCTAATAGGTATAAAGTGGGGGATCAATTTAATATTTTTATGAAGTAATAAACTGATCCCCCATTAATTACTACTTAATAATATAATACATATCTTCTCCCTCTAGTTATAAGTTAAATAACAGGACATATTGGGTTCTGTAGCCTTGGCTGGCAACCAGTCTACCGAAGAAAGCAATGCAATCTACTGCGGGATAATCTTCTGCCCAGTCAGTCATGTCTCTTTCGAGACATGATCGCACAAAGCGTGTATTACGTATGGTACTTAACTGACTGACTTAACACTCAACTCACTTTCTGGAATGCATCCTTGGCCAAATCATTAAGCTTTCGGATTTCAGCGTCGCACTTTCGGCCTCTGGTATAACACTTCCCAGGTATTTAAATGTTATCTAACGTTAAATACGGAAGACTTAAGTGTTGTGTTATCCATTAGTTGGTGTTTGTTATTGTTTTATTGTCGCAAAGTTTTCAATAAAAAAATTGATACTGGACTTTGCTTGTTTTTGGTGGGAGATGCAGACTAGACAGTCGGAGGGGGATCAGAAATAAACCCTTCTTTTTTGCTTGCTCGATAAAGCACATGATTGTGTAGTGACAAGACGTGTCTGGTTTCCCCTCAGATAATTTCATTTTAATCGGCAACAAATCACGTCACTCCAACGGACCAATAAAACTCTTTTCTAATATAAATCCCTCAGCATCAACTAAATGAATTTATTCACATAATTAAAAATTCTAAAAAAAAAACAAAACAAAAAAAAACAAACGGATGACTCCTGACACTGTTCTAGAAAATACGTAATTGAATTTAACTTTATGAGAGTCAGATGAGACTAAAAAAAAAGCATTAATCTCATACAAGCTGTATTGACTACTTTTCATCCAGACTCCGCCCACATCTATTGAACAGGTGAAGAGGTTCATCCCTTGTTTCCTGTTTAGGATGCGGTTTCCGGCTTTCTATTTTCCAATCTTTTCACTTTTCTTTTTTGTTTATTTTTTTTTTTTCAATTGGAGTAGATAGATCTATCTATCGCCCGGTTCACACTCCACCCACGTCTATTGAACAGGTTAAGAGGCTCATCCCTTGTTCCCTGTTTAGGATGTGGTTTCCGGCTTTCTATTTTCCAATCTTTTCACTTTACTTTTTTGTTTATTTTTTTTTTCAATTGGAGTAGATAGACTTAACTATCGCCCGGTTCACACTCCACCCACGTCTATTGAACAGGTGAAGAGGCTCATCCCTTGTTTCCTGTTTAGGATGTGGTTTCCGGCTTTCTATTTTCCAATCTTTTCACTTTTCTTTTTTGTTTATTTTTTTTTTTTTTCAATTGGAGTAGATAGATCTATCTATCGCCCGGTTCACACTCCACCCACGTCTATTGAACAGGTTAAGAGGCTCATCCCTTGTTCCCTGTTTAGGATGTGGTTTCCGGCTTTCTATTTTCCAATCTTTTCACTTTTCTTTTTTGTTTATTTTTTTTTTTTTTCAATTGGAGTAGATAGATCTATCTATCGCCCGGTTCACACTCCACCCACGTCTATTGAACAGGTGAAGAGGCTCATCCCTTGTTCCCTGTTTAGGATGTGGTTTCCGGCTTTCTATTTTCCAATCTTTTCACTTTTCTTTTTTGTTTATTTTTTTTTTCAATTGGAGTAGATAGATCTATCTATCGCCCGGTTCACACTCCACCCACGTCTATTGAACAGGTTAAGAGGCTCATCCCTTGTTCCCTGTTTAGGATGTGGTTTCCGGCTTTCTCTTTTCCAATCTTTTCACTTTACTTTTTTTCTTTTTTTTTTTTTAATTGGAGTAGATAGACTTAACTATCGCCCGGTTCACACTCCACCCACGTCTATTGAACAGGTGAAGAGGCTCATCCCTTGTTCCATGTTTAGGATGTGGTTTCCGGCTTTCTCTTTTCCAATCTTTTCACTTTTCTTTTTTGTATATTTTTTTTCAGTTGGAGTAGATAGACTGAACTATCACCCGGTTCACACGCCACCCATGTTTATTGAACAGGTGTAGAGCCTCATCCTTTGTTCCCTGTTTAGGACGTGGCTTCCGGCTTTCTCTTTTCCAATCTATTCACTCTTACGTAGCCCCCTGCACACCAGTGGCCTTACCGCTTTGCTCGGGTGATATGATTAATATATATATATATATATATATATATATATATATATATATATATATATAATATTCCATGCCAGCATAAGTAGTTATGTGAAAAGAACTTATCTGGTGTAGATTTACCAGAATGAGTTCATAAGACATACACAGCAGCATGAATGGGGTGTTGTTGGTAGGGTTGGTTTGTCCAAATTTAAGGTTGAAATTGATGCTGGTGAGGTATGTGGATGAGTCAGCAGTCACGAGGGTTGATGTAATACCATATAGTTGTTAAGCCAAACTGTTCCTTGTTGGTCAGACATGCCATTTTTATAGCTGTGGTTTAACAGGTGTCAGATATTTTTAATATTTAATGAGTTGGCAAGGCTTGGAATTGGTATGTTTGGTAGGCTGGTTGATCAAGGTCATGGAACTGTTGGTAACAAGTGTCGGTAACATACATTCATGGTCATTGTTCCTTTGTGAATAAATGGGCAAATAATTCTCTCTTCTTAAAGAAGAGAGAATTCTTTGCTCATTTCTGTAACAAATTCAAACTTTTTCTCATTGCTCCTTTCACTGTTTTCTTTTCTTCTTTTTTTCAATTGGAGTAGATAGATCTATCTATCGCCCGGTTCACACTCCACCCACGTCTATTGAACAGGTGAAGTGACTCATCCCTTGTTTCCTGTTTAGGATGCGGTTTCCGGTTTTCTCTTTTCCAATCTTTTCACTCTCTTCTTTCATTTTTTTTTCAATTGGAGTAGATAGACTAAACTATCGCCCGGTTTACACTCCACCCACATCTATTGAACAGGTGAAGAGGCTCATCTCTTGTTTCCTGTTTAGGATGCGGTTTCCGGTTCCTCTCTTGAAAAAAAATAAAAGAGAGTTTTTCCCATTATGTAAACCCCTAGGCACCAGTGGCAGTTCTACTTTTGCTTGAGGTGAGCAGATTATATAAAAAAAAATGTGTTTTGTTGGATTGTGGGCTTGGGAATACCAGCAATTAAGAGTTTTTTCCTCAAAACCTCTAATCTCTCAATCAGAGGCTTGATGCCGAAAGAGGCCTGGAGAAAGCACCAAATGAGAGGTGATTTCACGCTTTCCTCAAAACCTCCAATTTCCGGATTATAAGTCTTGCTACCGGATGGGTGGGCCTGGGAACAGCAGTAATTAAGAGATGATTCCACGCTCCTCAAAACCTCCAATCTCTCAATCAGAGGCTTGATGCCGAAAGAGGCCTGGAGAAAGCACCAAATGAGAGGTGATTTCACGCTTTCCTCAAAACCTCCAATTTCCGGATTATAAGTCTTGCTACCGGATGGGTGGGCCTGGGAACAGCAGTAATTAAGAGATGATTCCACGCTCCTCAAAACCTCCAATCTCTCAATCAGAGGCTTGATGCCGAAAGAGGCCTGGAGAAAGCACCAAATGAGAGGTGATTTCACGCTTTCCTCAAAACCTCCAATTTCCGGATTATAAGTCTTGCTACCGGATGGGTGGGCCTGGGAACAGCAGTAATTAAGAGATGATTCCACGCTCCTCAAAACCTCCAATCTCTCAATCAGAGGCCTTGCCGTCAAATGTAGCTGAACCTCATTCCCAGGAGTAGAGAATCTTCATTCAAGGGCCATACGTAATACAAGTTTAGATAATCATGTTTCGAAAGAGTCGTGACTGACTGGACTGAAGATTTTCCCGCGGTAGGTTGCCATGACTTTCCGTGGTAGATTAGTTGCAAACCAAGGCTATAAAACCCACCTTGCCCTAATATTCGATTCATAGCTGGAAGAAGAATATACAAAGTCAGTTAAGTGCTACATACTTGGGTGGTCATGTCTCGAAAGAGACATGATTGACTGAGCAAAAGATTTTCCGCAGTAGGCTGCCATTACTTTCTGTGGTAGACTGGTTTGCAACCAAGGCTACTGAACCCAATTTGTCATGTTGTTTAATCCATAACCGAAAGGAAGAGACAGATAATTATCTTTCCCAAGGGTATTTGTGCGTAAGTGAATGCAACGAATTCGAATGGAATTCAAACTCGACTTTTCAATTTCTCGATCCAGTATTTTTTGAGGATCGCAGTCATGGAAAAATGATTCGACAGATTTTATTTATTCATCTGTAAAGTCCTATCACGTTGAATACACCGAAGTTAAGCAACGTTGAGCCTGGTCAGTAGTTAGATGGGTAAATGCTTGTGAATGCCAGATGCTGTAAGCGTTTAGTGACAGATGTACGTTGTGGTGTAGTGGATATCGGCTCGGAAAGAGAAATCGGTGAGCCGAGTTCGAATTCCAGTTGCATATCCTGCATTCACTGATACCCTAGGGAAAGGTATTAATCCGTCCCTTCACCCCAGTTATGGGTTAAATAAAAAGTGTAGGACTTGGGGACCCTGCCCTTAAAAACAAATCCCAATGAATCTTGATACTCGAAAACAATAAGTCTTACTAGACACAAAACTTACATAAAAACAACAATAAATTGTTGAAAAGAAAAAAGTATTACCAGCAATAAAAATAGATAAAATTTAGTTGGCAATAAATGACCCGCCGAGGTTGATATGCCATAAAAACAAACCAACCAATCAACCAATCATCTGTAAAGCTCATGGGCAATTGGATACCTGGAATAAATTTTCAAACTAACCAGTAGCCCACACAGAAGGTACTTGTGATGCAGTGGGTGTAAGAGGAGAAATCTCCAGTCGTTGTCTAACTTCAGCGCGGTTCCAAGGTAAGTTTCAAATGAGACAATTTAATTTGCCGGCTTTGCTTTGCGGGCCCATATCCTGCTTCATAAAACTGCAGTCTTCGCGTAAAACATTCCTTGAATGTGAGCAGTTAATGCTGAAAATGGAAATCTAACTAGGATTTAATGGCTATATTTATGGGCATGTTGTTAAGAAAGCGTGCAGACGTACGACTTTATGTCTGGCCTGTCGACGCTAACGTGCTAAATATTAGCGCGCCTCCGTCTTATGCGTCGAAAGGTGCAATAATATAGATCAGTGTACGCTTTACCGGAAGACGCTCTCACACGATTATATATATATATATATATATATATATATATATATATATATATATATATATAATCTTATTTATAAATGGAAGCTTGTCTGCGTGTGTGCATGTGTGTGTGTGTGTGTGTCAGTGTGTGTGTGTCCGTTACCTATAGACCCCAAAACGGATGAACCGATTTTCTTGAAAATTTACACAGTTGTACTATAAGCGTCTGCGAGTGATCTTAGCTAGGTTTTGTGTCGAGGTACCACCGATAAATATCGAAAATCGATAATCGAATAAATCGGGTTATAGAAGGAGTAGTCCGATGTTAATCAAATTTCATACACACATAGACAAAGACATAAGAAACAATATTCAGAAGTTTCAAGGTTGCAGTTCTTACAATAATGCAGAAAATCGATAATATATTATATAAAAGGCAAGATGTTTTTGTGTGTGTGTGTTTATCTGCCTGTATGTCTGTATTTTTTTCCAGCTCTTCTATTTTAGTTTTTGCTTCGGGTTTGGCTCTAAGTAGGTATAGTTGTAGTTCTTAGTCTCAGCCATGATACCATTTACTCAGAGGAGTTATTTAGCCTTCAAAATTCAGTTTAGGACAAAAAATTTATTTGACATCGATACCAGGAAACCAAAATTTGACTTACATCCATTCATTTTTCTTTCAGTCTACTGTTTCGCTTTAACTGGAAACAACTATTGCTTTTTAGTCTTTCGTGCCAACGTCCAAAGAGTCTGAGCTCCAGGACCATGGATTAGTTTTAGAGCTTTCATTACATCCGAGAAACGGATATATATATATATATTCGGTGCGATTGGTAAATTGTCGCAATTATTTTATGATTTCAAATATTCTTTAGGCTGTGTCTGAGCACCAGAACCATGAATTAGTTTTAAAGCTTTCATTACACCCGAGCAACGCCGGGATATACTGCTAGTATAGAATATACATGTAAAATATAATCTATAATTGTACAAATAAACATTAAAGATACTTCCAATCACATCCCTCCCCACCCTTCATACTCCCCTCCTCTAATAAACCCCAAAAATAAAGTCTAGTCATGAGGCCATAAAACCTACGCCCCATCTTTTAATGTTAAATCTGTCTAATCTATCATTAATCAACTATATTTCCTACTCACCCCAATTTCTTCAAAATTCTAACGGACACTTTACGAGACTTGTTCCCTTATCGCTACCCCCCCCCAACATCCCACACATAACTCGCCAAATATACGAAAAGAGGCCTTCCATTCCTTTCCACGCCACCTGATTGTAATTTCAATCTCGAAACAAAATGTACACTTTGTAGTGAATATTAAAAAAAATGTACATACTCTAAAATATAATTTATAATTAATATTCACAGCTCTACATTATATATCGAGCACTGTTTTAAATTGATGTTTTGGACGTCGTAATGTTTTTCTTCATTCCTTATTCACTCGTATATATATATATATATATATATATATATATATATAAAAAAAAAACGAAACGTGGTTATAAACAACCGGCAATTTGAAATGATTTGTTTGAACATTATTTTTGGTCGATACTCGTATTTAAGTAGATATTCTGTCTATAAACAAACAGTACTATATATTTACTTCCACCGGCCTGATTATTTACGATAATTTTTTTTTTTTTTTTTTTTTTTACGAAAATGCATGTCATTTGGCAGGATACGAACCTGCGACCCCTATCCATATAGGGGAAGCCACCATGTGATCTGGAACGTCTTAGACCTCCCGACCACGAATGACCTTCGATCTAAAAAGGTTTTAATCAAGCCTATATAACACAATTTTCGATTCATCGCAATAACCATATCTGCTCTGAAATGTCAACAATGTAAACACGGAAACTAACGAAGATTAACAAAACTTGGTCATAAACAACCGACAATTTGAAATGATTTGTTTGAATCATCTCAAATTGTCCTATATGGCTAGAGATCGTAGGTTCGAATCCTGCCGAATGACACACATTTTCGTAATAAAAAATTATCGTAAATAATCAGGCCTGTAGAAATAAATATATAATACTGCTTGTTTATAAACAGAATATCTACTTAAATACGAGTATCGATCAAAAATAATGTTCAAACAAATCATTTCATATATATATATATATAAAACATGCGCTGTAGATATAAAAGAATCCAAAGGAGTATCCTGTACATACAACGGTAGGATATCTCTGTAAGAGAGCTCTAAATCTATATGTACATAAATACATATAGAGCAAATATAAGAAAAATTAGGGCAGACACGTTACTTCCTAGTAAATCGGAAGTATGGGTCTATTTCTGACGAACTATCATCAGCTTCCGTCTTTATTGTACAAAAGGTTCACGTAAAATCTTCTGTACAATAAAGATGATGCTTCTCCTGAAATAGGCCCCCACTTCTGATTTACCATGAAATTTTTTCTGCCTTAATTTTTTCTTATATATATATATATATATATATATATATATATATGAAATGATTTGTTTGAATATTATTTTTGATCGATACTCGTATTTAAGTAGATATTCTGTTTATAAACAAGCAGTATTATATATATGTATATTTTAATCATATCACCCTGTGCAAGGCGGTAAGGCCACTGGTGTGCGGGGGGCTACATAAGAGTGAAAAGATTGGAAAAGGGAAAGCCGGAAACCACATCCTAAAAAGGGAACAAAGGATGAGCCACTACACCTGTTCAATAGACGTGGGTGGAGTGTGAACCGGGCGATAGTTCAGTCTATCTACTCCAATTGAAAAAAAAAAGAAAAGAAAAGAAAAGGTAGGAAAAATGTGTCTTTAATCACACGTTTCACTTTGAGCTTCTTCAGATATTTTTTTTTAAAGAAGAATGATTTTAACATTTTTGAAATCTTTTTAGGAATCCAAATGACACGTATCTGGTTGATAAAATCAAATCTCAGTCAACAAACTGTCTTTTTGTATTTTTTTAAAATCATTTATCGTTAAAGAAATCTCTGAAGAAAATTGTTGAAGTGAAACATGTTAGATTAAAGAAACTTTTTTCCTACTTGTTCTTTATTTATTCTATTCATCTTGTCGGATTCCGATCCATATATTCAACTCATATATATATATATATACTCTCGGTTTTTTAAATCATTCGTCTTTAAAGAAACTCTGAAGAAGCTTGTAAAAGTGAAACATGTTAGATTAAAGACACTTTTTTCCTACTTGTTCTTTATTTATTCTATTCATCTTGTCGGATTCCGATCCATATATTCAACTCATATATATATATATACTCTCGGTTTTTTAAATCATTCGTCTTTAAAGAATCTCTGAAGAAGCTTGTAAAAGTGAAACATGTTAGATTAAAGACACTTTTTTCCTACTTGTTCTTTACTTATTCTATTCATCTTGTCGGATTCCGATCCATATATTCAACTCATATATATATATATACTCTCGGTTTTTTAAATCATTCGTCTTTAAAGAATCTCTGAAGAAGCTTGTAATAGTGAAACATGTTAGATTAAAGAAACTTTTTTCCTACTTGTTCTTTACTTTTTCTATCCATCTTATCGGATTTAGGTTAATATATGCAATTCAAATATATATATATATATATATATATATATATATATATATATATATATATATATATATATATAAATTAAAAAAGGATTAATTCAAATATATATATAATATATATATATATATATTAAATTAAATTTTTTCAAAGATGTTGAATGCACATTTCGACATGGAATCCCCGAAGGGGATAACACATCACCTAAGCAACACATGCTATCCCGAAACTGGAGATAATTTGAAGTAAATTCGAGTAGGCATGGTCATCATGGACAATGTTGTGTGCTGTTCTAACAGATAGGCTCTAAGTCCTTGCAATGTCATCCACTGTCACCCTTCCGTCAGACTGAATGAAGTCATTGATTCGATCACCTCAGGAGGCCTCACTTCTGTAAGCCTCCCAGGCCTGTCTTCATCCTCAACACTGCTCCGTTCTTCTTTAAACAATTTAGCCAACTTGTAGACATCTTTTGGCTGAAACATGTGGCACATGAATTTCAACTGTTTTGCACACTTCAGCAACCAAAATCTTGATAACTGACCTCTGTTCAATCCTGGGGCATCCTTCGTGATCGGCCATATTTGTTAATTTCCAAAACTCTTAAAGGTGTTTATCAATCTACAAAAAAATTAAATCCCTTTGGAAAAAGAAGTAAAGGAAAAAATTTTTAAAAAGTAAGCTTCTATCTGTATTAGACGTCCTTATACCGAAAAGTTCACCTTATTTATTGAATGACCCTCGTATATAACCAACTAATGTGTTACGTAAAACCAATATAATGATATATCAATTCAAATGAGAGAATGTATCTCCGATTTACAACAACTACATTAAAAGACGTGTTACATTACACATGTCTGACCATTCGTCCATTTATAGACATCTACAACAACTTTTCTGTTTACATTCACAATATAAAAAAATAATGACCGATAACACAACTATCTTATACCAAGTACACAAAAAGCAAACTACAGATCCTCGAGGCAGTATTTATTAAAAAAACTTAAGCCATCAAGTAATAGAATCAGCTATGAATATTTTAGTAATGTTCTAAAATGTTTATAAAAAGAACAGTTTTTTATGCTTTAACCATAACATTGCAACATAAAGAAAACATTTCATTTTTGATAATTTTCTCGTTCTAATGAACGCTAAGCATGTTGTCAACCGTTATATTTGAAGCAAGAAAAAAATTTACAGTAATTTTTTTGTTACCACAACTTACACCCCAGTAAAAGATCTCGGAAGAAGATTAAAAGTACTTGGGAACATCGAGAAATGAATAATAAAATCATCTGTCAAAGTTACAGCTCATTTCTTACATTATTTACAATATTCGGACTATTGTCCTCATTTTTGTTGTTGACGTTTCGGTCTTTGTATGCTCCAGCCTTCTTCAGTTGCTAGGAATTTCGAAACCGAACCCTCTATTACAATCAGTGGAGTATATGAACTCCATTCCTTGTTTAGAGCCTCTTCTGGTAGTCATGAGTTATCTCTCTCTAACACTAAGTTACTTGTTCACCACTGCTCACAACTTTTTGGGTCAAGACTTATAAAACTAATGTCCTGTAAACATTTTTTTTACCAGAGTTCATATTGCATTTTTTATGTTAATAGTTTTCTCTAGTATTTTTTTACCAGAGTTCATAATGCAATTTTGACACTAATGATTTTCTCTGGCACTCCGTATTACTGGTTCCCATATTGTGTTTATCTCTATGCTTAATAAGCTTAGGAGATTTTTGTAGCCTAGCATATGTGCTGATTCCTTTAGTTTACGTAGTTATTCGTTATCTACAAGATAACCAAAAAAGTTATGTCCGTTTTTAAAGGAAAAATAGAAAACGCTTCACAGTATGTGTAACTTATATTTTCTCTTCGCAGTAATCTCCATAGGCATCCAGCATCTTCTGCCAACGTGTCCCCAGCTCTTCAATGCCCTTGAGGTAGAACTTGGGGTGGGGTTGACGCAAAGAAGTCCGTGAGGGCTTTGTGAAAGTCTGCTTCATTGGTGAAGGATTTCCCACGAAGATGATTATCCAGCAAGTGGAAGAGGTGGTAATCGGATGGCGCAAGGTCAGGTGAATAAGGTGGATGGTACAAAGTCTCCCGCCCAATTTGTTGTATGGTATCCCTGACCACTCGCGTGACATGCGGCCTGGTGTTGTCATGGAGGGAAAGCACACCTTTGCGATTCACCAGTGCTAGCTCCTGGCTCAATGCTTGTTGCACACGTTTCAATTGCTGAGGGTATATGTCTCCAGTGACCGTTTGGCCCATTGATAGCAGTTCATAATGAACCACTTGACGACCTGTCCACCAGAAACAAAGCATAATCTTGAGTGGGGGCATAGGCGGTCTTGCGGTGTGAGGTACAGCATCCTGAGGAGACAACCAATGTCTGGAACGTTTGGGAGTTTCGTACAGAACCCACTTTTCATCATTGGTAAGCACTCGATAGAATAAGGATACGGTACGGTGGCGAGAAAGCAGCGATACGCAGGCTGACACTCGTTGTCCCTTGCACACCTCCAACAGCGTTTGTGGAACCCACTTGCTCAGTTTGTACGTCTTAACTAGGTGGTGCAGGTGAAGTCTGTTTCATCGAAAACGTTGAACTGTTTTTCAAGTTCCTCACGCGTTAGACTACTGTCCTCTTCAATGGCCATCTTCAGGACTCCGTCGTTCAAGGCCTGTGGTTGTCCACTGCGCGACTCTTCATGGAGAGACAAATCTCCCGACTTGCATTTTCGAAACCAACGCCTTGCAGTACGTTCATCCACAGCCCTATCCCCAAACGCTTGACATATGCGGCGACTTGATGTAGCTGCTGATAAACCCACTTTGAAGTCGTAAAGCAAACAGCCTCGAACGAGATCTCTAGACACTTCCATTCTTCTCACAGCTATCTGGCTTATAACTGATGGCCGGGCACGGTGCGCGTGTTTTTTATAACGTCCGACTTCCAGCTGTCTGAATTTGAAAACCATTGCTGCACACATTTCGTATATATTTCAACTTCATTCGGTGTCTAATCAAAAAGCGGACAGCACTTTTTTTTGATTACCTGTGGTTTCCGGGTTTCTCTTTTAAAATCTTTTCACTTTTCTTTTCTTTTTTTTTTGTTTGTATATTTTTTTCAATTGGAGTAGATAGACTAAACTATCGCCCGGTTCACACTCCACCCACGTCTATTGAACAGGTGTAGAGGCTCATCCCTTGTTTTCTGTTTAGGACGTGGTTTCCGGCTTTCTCTTTTCCAATCTTTTCAATTTTCTTTTTTTTTTATGTTTGTTTATTTTTTTTTCAATTGGAGGAGATAGACTAAACTATCGCTCGGTTCACACTCCACCCACGTCTATTGAACAGCTCATCCCTTGTTTCCTGTTTAGGACGTGGTTTCCGGCTTTCTCTTTTCCAATCTTTTCAATTTTCTTTTCTTTTTTTTTTGTTTGTTTATTTTTTTCAATTGGAGTAGATAGACTAAACTATCGCCCGGTTCACACTCCACCTATTGAACAGGTGTAGAGGCTCATCCCTTGTTCCCTATTTAGGATGTGGTTTCTGACTTTCTCTTTTCCAATCTATTCACTCTTACGTAGCCCCCTGCACATCAGTGGCGTTACCGCCTTGCTCGGGGTGATATGATTAAAAAAAAAACCTTGTATTATAAGGCAGCGGACGATCCCTTTCTTTACATTGTAGGGGTGGTGGGAGTTGAAGTTGAGGCATTGTCCGGTGAATGTTGGCTTGCGGTATACGGATGCCTTGAACCCCACCCCAGTTCGAATTATTAGCACATCCAGAAATGACAGTTTGTTGTCACTCTTTTTTCCCATAGTGAAATGTATGGATGGTTTTATTGAGTTCACATGGTCGAGCAGCCTCTAGACCTCCTCCTGGTGTCAGCAAAGTATCTCAGTCAGAGAACTTTAGAACTGTGGATTTTAAAGCCATCTCTTCAAAGTATTCTATGTATACGTTAGCCAGTGATGGTGATAATGGCAAGTCATTTCTTAGATCTTTCAATTATAATACGCGAAAAATTATCCGTGAGTTTGAAAGGATTTTGTTAAAAATAAGCAGACACAATGTTTGTAAATTATTTAATCTGACATGTCTAAAAAATTTGCTACGTAAATAAACAAATATATATATGTGTGTGTCTTTGTGTGTGTATTTGTGTGTGTGTTTGTGTGTGTGTTTGTGTGTGTGTTTTTGTGTGAGTGTGTTTCTGTGTGTGTTTGTGTGTGTGTTTTTGTATTTGTGTGTGTTTGTGTGTGTGTTTCTGTGTGTGTTTCTGTGTGTTTGTGTTTGTGTGTGTGCTTGTATGTGGTGTTTTTGTGTGTGTGTTTGTGTGTGCGTTTGTGTGCTTGTGTGTGTTTGTGTGTTGTTTTTTTTGTGTATGTGTTTGGATTTGTGTGTGTTTGTGTGGTGTGTTGTGTGTGTTAGTGTGTGTTTGTGTGTGTGATTGTGTGTGTGTGTGTGTGTGTGTTTGTGTTTGTTTGTGTGTGTGCGTGTGTGCTTAGGCAGCAAATTCTTTTTATGCATGCCAGATTAAATAAATTGCCAAAAATATGTGTGCTTATTTTTAATAAAACACATTCTTACTCGTGGATAATGTTTCGCCTATTATAATTGAAAGATGCAAGAAATGCGCTGTAACTTTTCCAGTTGATTTTATTATCCATTTCTAAATGTTCCCGATTACTTTCAATCTCCTTCAGTGCCATATGTGAAACACGCTTGGGCGATCATGTCTTGAAAGAGACATGACTGACTGGGCAGAAGATTATCCCGCAGTAGGTTGCCAATCTGTCCTACTATTTAACCCAATCTGTCCTACTATTTAACCCATAACTGGAAGGAAGAGACGGATTAATACCTTTCCCAAGGGTATTTGCGCGTAAGTGAATACAATGGATTCAGCTGGAATTCGAACTCGGCTCCCCGGTTTCTCGTTCCGAGCCGATATCCACTGTACCACAACGCACATAAATCCAATTAAGTTAGATTTATCAATTTCAATGTTCAGATTTGAAGAAGTGTCTGTCTGTCTGTCGGCCAGTTTGTTTGATGTTTGTTAGCGAGATTTCAGTATTCATACACAGCTATATATTTTTAAATCACTTGTTTAAAAAGTATTTTTAATGGATACGAATATTTGAGTAGATGCTCCGTTATACATATATATAGTTAAATGAAATACAGACAAGAGGAAAACTGTATTTTAAATCGCCTACGCGTTTCGTCCTATGATGAACTTTTTCACAATGCAAAAAGAAAGGCATATGATATATACAACCACAACAAAAGAAACATTGTTAACAATAATAATCTCAACAATAACAAATACATCATACTACCAACCAACTCCATTGCATCTAATATCCAAAATAATCTATCTCATATAAAAAAAAACACACACATAGTAACAACTACCTCAAAAACTATTATGGACGTTATCCGATCTAAAACTAACCGAAATCAAAATGATGAACAAGCAGGTGTATACAGAATAAATAGCCGGGATTGTTCGTCCGTCTACATCGGAGAAACAAGTAGAAATCTAAAAAAAAACAAAAAACAAAAAAAAAACGTATATATGAACACAAAAGAGACATCACTAATAATAATCTAACAAATGCATTAGTGATTCACAGAAATAAATTCAACCACAATTTCAACTTTAAAAATGCCACACTAATAAAAAGAGTAAGCAATTAATTCAGAAGGAAAGTTCTCGAGAACGCCGCCATCAAGTACTACCAAAACATCAATTTGCGCCCCGGATTTTTCCCAATGTCACCTTTACTAATGGAAATTATACTAAAACAGACTAACATACATAATAATGATTTCAAAGAAAATGGTCGAATTCCCTTCATTTTAAAATCTCTTGACTTTGTGCTACACATGAAGAAATTCTAAAACAGACTAACACACGAAATAAACGGTTTTCAAAGAAAACGGTCAAATTCCCTTCATTTTAATATCTCGTGACTTTGCACTACACATGAAGAAATTCTAAAAACTAAAATATTCTGTTGATCTTCTGAAATGATTTGTGGGCGTCTTTGTGGTTGTCAATATTGTTTGTTTATAGATACGTAATTTAGAATGAAGCTCATTTCGTCTTTTTGGCTTCATAAAGTCCATCACAGGACGAAACGCGTAGGCGATTTAAAATACAGTTTTCCTCTTGTCTTTATTTTATTTAACCATCCTGTCCTTAATTTCAGATCATAACTGAGTATATTTTTACACACACACACACACACACACACACACACACACACACACACACACACACACACACACACATATATATATATATATATATATATATATATATATATAAACGGTATGTTTATACATATCTACAGGCCTGAATATTCGAGAAAACTTGTTAGGAAAATCTTGGCAAGGAAAGATTCCGTGAATATTAAGTTTTGTGGATATATATATATATATACTGTTTAAATAGAGAAAAAATATATCTTCTCAAATACGAGTATCCATTAAAAAAATGTTGAATATAATAAATGTGAAATATGTTGAAGATAATCCATTTGGTAACAGGTTTCGTAAAACAGCTATATATACGTGTGTACATAAATACACACTCAACCAGGCATTAGTAGCCCTTTCTTATGTATACGTACATATCTATAAACATATACATGCCCACTCATTTATATATATATATAACCTAAAGAGCCAACGAACCTACCAAGGTTTCACCTAACCGGATCTTCAGGGAAGGTTGGCTCTCCATGTTATAAGATTATAATAGTGCTCAATAGAACTACCTAGAGCTAAGATAAATTTAAACTAAAATAAAGAAAGAAACTAACCTGAGATATTTCTTTGTTTGCTCTACTTGTGTATTTTTTAATCATATCACCCCGAGCAAGGCGGTAACGCCACTGATGTGCAGGGGCCTACATAAAAGTGAAGAGATTGGAAAAGAGAAAACCGGAAACCGCATCCTAAAAAGGAAACAAGGGATGAGCCTCTTCACCTGTTCAATAGGTGTGGGTGGAGTGTGAACCGGGCGATAGTTTAGTCTATCTACTCCAATTGAAAAAAAAGTGAGAAGTTTGGAAAAAAGAGAAAACCGGAAACCGCATCCTAAACAGGAAACAAGGGATGAGCCTCTTCACCTGTTCAATAGGTGTGGGTGGAGTGTGAACCGGGCGATAGTTTAGTCTATCTACTCCAATTGAAAAAAAAAAGAAAAAAGTGAGAAGATTAGAAAAGAGAAAACCGGAAACCGCATCCTAAACAGGAAACAAGGGTGAGCGCTTTTTTGTTTTAGGTTACTCGTCTTGGGTTTTTTTATTCTTTGGGCTACGTACTTTGACTGATGTTCAAGTGTTCAGCTCTTTCTTTTTTTATTACCACTTTTTCCTTCCCTGTATATACTCGGAGGGTTTTTCGAAACGAGTATCGCGATAAGTTTATATATATATATATATATATATATATATATATATATATATATATATATATATATATATATATATATATATATATATATATATATATTCGTGCATACATATACACACACGCGCATCTACACATTGTAGAACCCTTTTTTCGATATATATATATATATATATATATATATATATATATATATATATATATATATATATTTTAATTCAGATACTTTAATCCAAGCGAAAAAAGCAGGAAGGTAAATTCCAAAAAACCCGATCCTAATTAATATTAAAAATTTTATTTTAATATTAAAAAATGATACAGAAAGAGAGCTCCATGTAAAAAAAATATTACAGAGCAAATATAATTTATTTTATTTATCTATTTAGTTTAAATCAAATGACCTAATTTTTTTTTTAAAATTGTATTTTAAATCCTATATCTTTTTATTCCCTTTAAAAATAATTATGCCTTTTTAAGTAAAGACCTTTTTCTAATACTTCAACGTTTTTGGGAAGTTAGGTTTTTGAATATGTCCAGCGTCTGTAATATATAATTTTTTTCTTTCTTTTCTTTTCTTTTTCCCTCCCTTCCTTCCTTTATCTCTCTTATCTTTCACCTTTTTTCCGTGTTGCTTAACCTTACATCAATTCAACACGGCCGTCTGTTAATTTTTTTCTCTTTTTTTGCGAACCCAGACGATGTCAATTTTTTCTTTTCTTGTTTATTTGATTTTATTTTGTTTTATCTTTTTCTTTTTTCTTTTTCTTTATTATTTTCTTTTTTAATATCTTTGCACATCTATTTAAAAAGGAAAATTAGACTGATTTTTCTTCAGTTTCTGAAAGGATTTTTCTGTTGCTGAGGTGATGTGTTATCCCCCGTGGGGATTTTCATATCGAAATGATCATCCAACATCATTGAATTAATCCTTTTTTAATATATATATATTGGAGGTAATCAACTGGTAATCTTTGAAGAAAAAAGAATTCTACTTTCCTACATTTCGACATCGTGTACTTTTACCCATCAGTATCTGAGAGCCTCTTCAATTTTGCCCTGGAATTCGCGGAATTTTATTCTGACAGTTCAAAAGATGAAATTAAAATAATCTTGAACTGCAGAAAATCATTTCTCATCTATAACAACCAATAGTGGACCAAAAATTCAACGGATAATTTTGATTTGTCTATGAGATCTCTAGATTCTGCAGAATCTTCGGATCTAGTCGGATTATTTCTCCTGTACAACCACACGGCGTATAAAAACATAGGACTTTATAGAGATGACGGACTCATGAAAGTAAATAAATCCACTGGAGGTAAGGTAATAGACTTAAAAATTATTCATAAAGTTTTTCAATATTTTGGCCTTAGCGTAGTAATTAACCCTAATATAAAACAAGTTGACTTCTTAGACATAACATTAGACTTAGTCTCTAACACATTTCAATCTTACATGAAAAATAATCCTAACCCAACCTGTATGAACCCCAAATCTAATCACCCACCAGCGGGTTGTAACATAGCAACCAAGGAATTCGAAAAACTGTCGAAATATAAAGACCTGGAAACCCCATCTTAAGAGATATAAAAAAAATAGTCTTATGAAGTACAGCCCACACACTAAGGAGAACTCTGTCTATGTAACGCTAGGCATGATAGGGAAGATAGAAAAACATGAAATGGGGTCATAACAACACGCCACGACCTGCCTTAGGTCTCCCCGCAGACTTGGTTGGTAGTGAGACCAAAGCAGAAATCGAAATATGATGAAAAATGACATAATGATAATAAAGATAAAACGAAAAAGAAAAAATTTACCTATCAATTGATATGGTTTGTCCAACCAAGAAATTGAAATAGAAAAAATGTGGAAATTGAAAACAAGTATCGTACCAGTGATAGTGGGTGCACTTGGAATGATAAAAAATGGAACAAAAAAACAAGCTTAAGGGATATACAAAAAAATTGTCTTGTTAAGTACAGACTACACACTAAAGAGAACTTCGTCTATGTAACACTGGGGATGTTATGGGAGATAGAAAAACATGAGCTAGAGTCATAACAACACACCACGACCTGCCTTAGGTTTTCCCGCAGACTTGGTAGGTAGTGTGACCATAGCAGAAATCAAATATGACACAATAATAATAATGCCATAACTGGTCGGGTGCCCCTGCTATCCACATAGGGGTCCTTGACAAAATCCAACGGAGAATCTGTAATGTGATCAATCCCGACTTGGCACCTCAGATACAGTCACTTTCTCACCGGCGCAATGTGGCTCCCCTGTGTCTCTTCTACAAATAATTTCACGGCTTCTGCTCCGATAAACTTAGCTTGGGGCGATATGATTATAAAAAATAAAAAAATTCTATACAATTACAATGTGAATATAAAGTGGGGGATCAGTTCGACATTACAATCAATATATAAACTGATTCCTCACTTTATGGCTACGTTCATCCTTCTCTTACCATCCGCCTGTGCATTGAGTACTGCTGCCATACCTGGTCGGGTGCTCCTGCTATCCACCTAGGTGTCCTTGACAAAATCCAGCGGAGAATCTGTAATGTGATCGATCCCGACTTGGCAGCTCAGATACAGTCACTTTCTCACCGGCCCAATGTGGCTTCCCTGTGTCTCTTTTACAAATACTTTCACGGCTTCTGCTCCGATGAACATAGCTCACTGTGCCCCCTATATGAATTTACTCGAGCCACAAGATTAGCAACTAGGTCCCATCCTTTTACTGTGAAACCAATGAAATGTAAAAACAAATTCTACTCCAGTAGCTTCTTTTCTCGCACTCCCCGCCTGTTGAATTCTCTTCCATTTACTTGCTTCCCCGACAGCTACAATCTCCAAGAATTCAAGTGTAAAGTCAATAGTTATCTCCTGTCTCACTAACTTGCATCCTCTCTCTCATGCTCCTTTCTCCGTCCACTCCACTCTCGTCAGTATCCTCGTCCTTCTCGTCCACTCTCGTCAGTATCCCACTTCCTAATTCCCCCTATAACCTGTCACTAACTTTCCTTCTATGTAACCCCTTGTAAAACAGTGGCAATAAACTACGTTGCTTGGGGCGACATGATTATAAAAATAATAATAATGTGATTATGTTGGTTATATAAAAAAGACAATTGAGAAAAGAAAGAAGGAAGGAAGGCATTTAAAGATCACGAGGCTGAAAATTTAGAAAAATGCGAGAAGGGGAAAAATAAGAAGAAAATATAAAATAAAAAAGAAATAAGAAATGAAGAAGAAAAAGAAGAAGGGGAAGAAGAAGAAGAAAAGGAAGGAAGGAAGGAAGGAAGGAAGGAAGGAAGGAATTTAAAGCTTACTAGGTTGAAAATTTAGAAAAATGCAAGAAGGGGAAAAATAAAAAAATAAAAAAATAAATAAATAAAAAATGAAGAAGAAGAAGAAGAAGAAGGAAGGAAGGAAGGAAGGAAGGAAGGAAGGAAGGAAGGAAGGAAGGAAGGAAGGAAAGTAAATCTAATGGGGCTGAAAAATTAAAAGATGGAAGGAGGGGAAAAATATGAAAAAACTAAGAAACAAAATAGAAGAAAGCAATAAAGAATTAGAAGAACAAAAAAGGAAGGAAGGAAGGAAGGAAGGAAGGAAGGAAGGAAGGAAGGAAGGAAGGAATTTAAAGCTTACGGGGCTGATAATTTAAAAAAATGCGAGAAGGGGAAAAATAAGAAAAAAATATAAAATAAAAAAGAAATATGAAATGACAAACAAGAGGAAGGAAGGAAGGAAGGAAAGAAGGAAGACAGGAAGGCAGTAAACACTAACGAGGCTGAAAAATTAAAAGAAAAGAAAGAGATTAGAAACAAAAATAAAATAAGCAAAAGAAGAAGAAAAAGATTAGGAGGAAGCATGAAATAAAAGATGTTTGATTTCATTGAATGTCGATGGCAGGGAATAATCAAGTTTGTGCTGTGCGCACTCGCGAATAAAGACAAAATAAAATGAAACCGACTGTTAGCACGGCTTAAACCTTCCCATGAGTCCACTGTGCTCGATCACTAAGCAAAAACCCTATTCTTCCATTCAATATGGCGTCCTATGAACGAAGAGCTATTTTATCGAAATCCTATAGTCTTATTATATTTGTGTCAACGTATCCGATTTTACAGCGGCTTATCAAGTGACAATCACTTTAAAAATTGGATAATTCAATAATGTAATGTATTTGTGCTAAGTTAATTGACAGGAGAAAGGAAGGGTTTTATCGGGAATGTGTTGGCGGAGGTGATTAGACATCAATCGTCAAGATGAAGAGAATGAAATCGGAGAAAAACATGAAAGGAAGAAAAGCGGACGGATTGGGCCAAATGTGGGGGAAGGAAGACATGAAACCAAGGTAAGTTGGAAAACGTAAAATTAAAAAAAAAATGAATGAGGAACGAAAATAATTGTTTGAAAGCAGAAAAAAAGAAAAAGGAAAGATATTTGTAGAATGAAAAAAAATGAACGGATGAATAATGAGCGAATAAGAGAAAAAAGAGAAAGAAGAGTAGTGGATGCAGAAGGCCAAAAGAAAGAAAGAAAAAAAATAGAACAAAAGGAGGAAAAATAGAACGAAAGAAAGAAGAATTGAAAGAAAGAAAGAACAACAGAACGAAAGAAAAAAACATAGAAAGAAATGAAAAAAAAAATAGAAGGAAAGAAAAAATAACAGGAAAGAAAGAATAATAAAAAGAAAAAAGAAAAATAGAAGAACAGGAAGAAGAATTGAAGGAAAGAAAGAAAAATTAAAAAGAAAGAAAAATAAAACGAAAGGAGGGAAAATAGAAGGAAAGAAAGAAGAACTGAAAGAAAAAAAGAAATATAGAAAGAAATGAAGAAAAATAGAAGGAAAGAAAAAATAACAGGAAAGAAAGAATAATAAAAGAAAAAAGAAAAATAGAAGAACAGGAAGAAGAATTGAAGGAAAGAAAGAAAAATTAAAAAGAAAGAAAAATAAAACGAAAGGAGGGAAAATAGAAGGAAAGAAAGAAGAACTGAAAGAAAAAAAGAAATATAGAAAGAAACGAAAAAAAATAGAAGGAAAGAAAGAAAGAAAAATAGCAGGAAGGAAAGAATAATAAAAAGAAAAAAATAGAAGGAAAGGAAGAAGAATTGAAGAAAAGAAAGAAAAATAGTAGGAAAGAAAGAAAAATAGTAGGAAAGAAAAAATAAAAGGAAAGAAAGAAAAATAGAAGGAAAGGAAAAATAGAAGAAACGAAGAAAAAAAGAAAGAAAGGAAGAAAAATATAAGGAAAGGAAAATACAAGGAAAGAAAGGAAAACAGAAGGAAAGGAAGAAAAATGGAAGGAAAAAAGAAAAATAGAAGAAAACGAAGAAAAAAATAAAGAAATGCAGATAGTCTAGCAGAAATAAAGAAAAAAGGAATGAAATATGAATTATATGACGTCAAGAAAACTATCAAAAGTTAAAGAAAACAAGAACGAACGAAAAAAAGAAAAAATAAACAAGATGGAAAAGAAAAGAATATAAATGAATATGAAAAAGAAGAAAGTTTCAAAATACAGAAACAAAAAATGAAAGAGAGAATTGTAAAAGTTATGGGATATAAAAGGAATGTTAAACTAGAGAAAAGAAAGAGACAACTGCATCATATGAATGAAAAAAAGAAAATATAATTACATGAAATAAAGAAAGTTAAAAACTAAAGTAAGAAAAAAGAAAAATATAAAGAAAGAAAAAAAAAGGAAGAAAGAAAAAATCAGGTGCGAATAAAGAAAGAAAGAAATATAATTATAGGAGAAAGAAAGAAAAAAGAAAGAAAGGAAAGAAAGAAAGAAAGAAAGAAGGAAAGAAAGAAAGAAAGAAAGAAAGAAAGATAATTATCTGGAATAAGTACAAGAAAGAAAGAAAGAAAGGAAAGAAGGAAAGAAAGAAAGAAGGAAAGAAAGAAAGAAAGAAAGAAAGAAAGAAAGATAATTATCTGGAATAAGTACAAGAAAGAAGGAAAGAAAGAAAGAAAGAAAGAAAGAAAGAAAAGTATGGGAAAACAATCAAATAAATAAAAATATGGAGAAGAAAAGAAAGAAAGAAAGAAAGAAACAAACAAACAAAAATGTTACAGTAGAAAAAAGAAAGAAAGAAAGTATGGGAAAACAATCAAATAAATAAAAATATTGGAGAAAGAAAAGAAAGAAAGAAAGAAAGAAAGAAAGAAAGAAAGAAATGAAAAGCATGGGGTAAGGAAAGTAAGAAAGAAAGAAAGAAACAAACAAACAAAAATGTTGCAGTAGAAAAAAGAAAGAAAGAAAGAAAGAAAGAAAAGTATAGGAAAACAATCAAATAAATAAAAATATTGGAGAAGAAAATAAATAAATAAATGAATAAAGAAAGAAAGAAAGAAAGAAAGAAAGATGTTGCAGTAGAAGAAAGAAAGAAAGAAAGAAAGAAAAAGATAAATCTAGGAGGAAAAGCAAAGAGTCGTATGAGAGTTGCAAATAAAGAGAGTAAGAAAAAAGAAAAAGAAAAAAAGAAATCTATCCGGGTTGGAAAAAAGGAAAGAAAAATAAAAAAAGAAAGAAAACTACAAAAAATATAATAAAATATAAAGAAATAAAAGAAACACACGCACACACGCATATCTATATCTATATATATATATATATGTGCGTCTGTGTGTGCGTGTGTGTGTGTGTGTGTGTGTGTGTGTGTGTGTGTGTGTGTGGTGATTATTACTGTTACAACAATAATGTCATACTGCAATTTGCTAGCTAAAACGTTTCGGTGTTAAAACACCATCGTCAGGTAGGAAAATATTTTGCTCCCTGACGATGGTGTTTTAACACCGAAACGTTTTAGCTAGCAAATTGCAGTATGACATTATTGTTGTAACAGTAATAATCACCACACACACACACACATATGCGTGTGTGCGTGGTAGGAAAATATTTTACTTCCTGACGATGGTGTTTCAACACCTAAACTTTATATCTACCAAGTTGCAGTATGCAATAATAATAATAATAATAATAATAATAATAATAATAATAATAATAAAAATCGCCACGATAGAGTTGGGCAATATTTACATTGGGCAATATGCAAACATTATGGAAAAGCTGTAGGCAAACACTGGTATGAACATCACCCAGCACCGGTTACAGAAATAGAAGATGTAACCATTCTATGGGATTACACCATCTACACAGACAGAAAAATTGAAGCAAACAGGCCAGACATTATTGTTAAAAACCAGAAGGAGAAAACTTGTCTATTAATTGATATGGCTTGTCCAGCGGATTGTGACATAGCAATCAAGGAATTTGAAAAACTGTCAAAATATAAAGACCTGGAAATTGAAATAGAAAAAATGTGGAAATTGAAAACAAGAGTTGTGCCAATGATAGTAGGTGCACTTGGAATGATAAAAAACGGAACAAAACAACACATTGAAAGAATCCCTGGAAACCCCAGCTTAAGAGATATACAAAAAATTGTCTTATTAAGTACAACCCACACACTAAGGAAAACTTTATCTATGTAATGCTGGAGATGATAGGGAAGATAGAAAAACATGAAATGGAGTCATAACAACACGCCACTACCTGCCTTAGGTCTCCCCGCAGACGTGGTTGGTAGTGAGACCAAAGCAGAAATCGAAATATGATGAAAAATGACATAATAATAATAATAATAATAATAATAATCAATTAGCTTAGCCCCTCCTGTAACAAGAAATGATTTAGAGCTAGAAGAAGCATATAAATACCTAGATGTAAATAAGAGTGAAAAAATTCACGATAAAAAATAATAAGACATAGTGCATAAAAAGTACTATAGAAGGCTACAACTGAGATTAAAAACTGAATTGAATTCTCAGAACAGAATTATGGCCATTAATAGCCTTGCCATCCCAGTAGTCTAATATAGTTTCAACATCTTAAACTGGACTCTAAACGACATCAGGAGAATGGATGCTAAAACAAGAAAGCTTCTTTCTAAGCATAAGATGCATCATCCAAAGGCTGATGTAGACCGTCTATACATACCCCGTAAAGAAGGTGGAAGGGGTTTTATTCAGCTGGAATTGTCATACAAGACAACAACTATTGGCTTACTAACATACATAGAAACAACAAAGGATTGGATGATACAATTAGTAAGGCAACATGAAGAAAGAAAGAAAAAATATTCAATAATTAAAGAAGGCAGTAAATACAAACAAGAATTACATTCAGTAGATTCTGTAGAAAATCAAAACAGAAGCCAAGAACCAACTATTGCGGCAAAAAATATGAAAATGAAAGCCAAGGATAAAGCTCTTGAACAGATGAAACAACGCTGGCAAGACAAACCTCTGCATGACCAATATCCAGAACGTGCAAATAAACCCAATGTTGATAAAGTTAATACTCATCGATGGTTGCGTGCATCTGGATTAAAGTCTGAGACTGAAAGCTTTATTCTTGCATCGCAAAAACAAAGTCTTTTCACTAGGAACTTTCAGGCAAATGTTATACATCATAATGTGGATCCAAAATGCAGGTTCTGTGATAAATACCAAGAAGCAATAGACCATCTAATCTCGGGATGTTCTGTACTTGCCCCAAATGAATATAAAGATCGTCACGATAGAGTGGGGCAATATTTACATTGGACAATGTGCAAACACTATGGAAAATATGTAAACAAACACTGGTATGAACATCACCCAGCACCGGTTACAGCAATAGAAGATGTAACCATTCTATGGGATTACACCATCTACACAGACAGAAAAATTGATGCAAATAGGCCAGACATTATTGTTAAAAACCAGAAAGAAAAACATGCCTATTAATTGATATGGTTTGTCCAGCGGATTGTAACATAGCAACCAAGGAATTCGAAAAACTGTCAAAATATAAAGACCTGGAAATTGAAATGGAAAAAAATGTGGAAATTGAAAACAAGAGTTGTGCCAGTGATAGTAGGTGCATTTGGAATGATAAAAAATGGAACAAAACAACACATTGAAAGAATCCCTGGAAACTCCAGCTTAAGAGATATACAAAAAAAAAATGTCTTGTTAAGTACAGCCCAGACACTAAGGAGAAATTTGTCTATGTAACGCTAGGGATGATAGGGGAGATATAAAAAACATTAAATGGAACCATAACAACACACCACGACCTGCCTTAGGTCTTCCCTCAGATTTGGTTGGTAGTGCGACCATAGCATAAATCAAAATATGATGAAACATAATAATAATAATAACAAGCACCATATACTGATGCACTACTTTGGTACTGCGCATTTTAAAGTAAATATCATAGTCTGTAATACCCCTCCATTAGGAACCATTACTCATAAGAGCCCAAGTATGTTTGTACGCCGATGACACCACAGTTTACTCTCGCCTCCTACAAAAATCTGGTGTAGGCGTCAAAGCTAACCTCGCAGCCGAGATTGAAAAAGACCTCCAATCCATAGTGGACTGGAGTAAGAAATGGCTAGTAAATTTTGATGCTTCTAAAACGAAGCGACTCTCAATTAACCATCATCGACAATCTCACCTACCTCCCATTAGCATGGACCAGGCTTGCCTCCCAGAGAGCAAAACACTGCGCCTCCTTGGTCTCACACTTTCAGCGGACCTCAAATGGAATGACTATATCGAATCCATTGCTAAATCCGCTGCTATGAAAGTCGGTTCTCTGTGTAGGGCCCGGAAATTTTTTCAGTCTGAATCTATCCTGCACATTTATAAATCTACCATCCGCCCGTGCATTGAATACTGCTGCCATATCTGGTCGGGTGCCCCTGCTGTTCTCCTCGGGCTTCTTGATAAGGTTCAGAGGAGGGTCTGTAATGTGATAGATACCGACTTGGCAGATCGCCTGCAGTCTCTCTCCCACCGGCGCGACGTGGCTTCCCTGTGTCTCTTCTATAAATACTTTCACGGCTTCTGCTCCGATGAACTTAGATCACTGGTGCCCCCTAAATACGAATTTGCACGAGATACTAGATTAGCAACTAGATCCCACCCTTTTACAGTGAAAGCGATAAAATGCTGCCGTAACTTCTACTCCAACAGTTTCTTTCCTCGCACTTCCCGACTGTGGAATTCTCTTCCATACGATTGCTTCCCCGACGGCTACAATCTTCAGGAGTTTAAATGTAAGGTCAATAGACACCTCCTAACACACTAACCTGCTCCCATTCTATCAAACACTCTTCCCATCTGCCCAACCCTCATCCTCGGTATCCTTACTCATCTGTCACCTTCCTCCTGACATTTCCTATATCTAACCACTCCTTCTCTTTACCTTCCCCTATGTAGCCCCATGCGCAATAGTGGCAGTGGAATGCCTTGCTTGGGGTGAGATGATTAAAAAAAACACTCTTCCCATCTGCCCAACCCTCATCCTCGCTATCCTTACTCATCTGTCACCTTCCTCCTGACATTCCCTATGTCTAACCACTCTTTCTCTTTACCTTCCCCTATGTAGCCCCATGCGCAATAGTGGCAGTGGAATGCCTTGCTTGGGGTGAGATGATTAAAAAAAACACTCTTCCCATCTGCCCAATCCTCATCCTCGGTATCCTTACTCATCTGTCACCTTCCTCCTGACATTCCCTATGTCTAACCACTTCTTCTCTTTACCTTCCCCTATGTAGCCCCATGCGCAATAGTGGCAGTGGAATGCCTTGCTTGGGGTGAGATGATTAAAAAAAACACTCTTCCCATCTGCCCAACCCTCATCCTCGGTATCCTTACTCATCTGTCACCTTCCTCCTGACATTCCCTATGTCTAACCACTCCTTCTCTTTACCTTCCCCTATGTAGCCCCATGCGCAATAGTGGCAGTGGAATGCCTTGCTTGGTGTGAGATGATTAAAAAAAACACTCTTCCCATCTGCCCAACCCTCATCCTCGGTATCCTTACTCATCTGTCACCTTCCTCCTGACATTCCCTATGTCTAACCACTCCTTCTCTTTACCTTCCCCTATGTAGCCCCATGCGCAATAGTGGCAGTGGAATGCCTTGCTTGGGGTGAGATCATTAAAAAAAAAATATATATATATATATATATATATATATATATATATATATATATATATATATATTGTATCGAGGCAGCAGATAATTTTTAAACATATGCTGTTAAATATAAGAGACAATGAATGTCTATTATGTTTAATCATGAGCCGTTCTAAACGTCGTATTTTGGCTTTAATTTCTAAGGTTGACACTCTTCAGGCAAATAAACTCAGTTGTCTCGACCCGCCAGCATTTGATTTATTTTATCTTATTTTATTTTATTTTATTGATTTGTTTTTTTTTTATTTTTTTATTTTTATAATGACTTAGTTATTTATAAACCACAACTTGTCCCTCAGAAACAAAAGGAACTCGATGCGTAAAGCCTCAAGTTTATTCGCCGACGGGTAGAGTTACGATTGGCAACCAGATTGGCAACTGCAACCAGACTGGCAACTGGGTCCCACCCATTCACAGTTAGGTTAGCCAACTGCAGACGGCAATTCTACTCCTACAGCTTCTTCTCTCGCACTTCCCGCCTGTGGAACTCTCTCCCATATTCTTGCTTTCCTGACGGCTACAACCTCCAGAAATTTAAATGCAAAGTCAATACTCATCTACTAATCACTGGACTCTAGCTCTCTCCCCACCCCCGTATATCCTTCCCTTTCTCTCCACCTATGTATCTGTCATCGCACCTGCATTCTCAGCTTTCTATTGCTCTTTTTTAACTAGTTTGTACTCCTCACTCTTTTCTAATTAATCTTTTTACAGTTATGTAGCCCCCTGCACATCAGTGGCATTTCTGCCTTGCTCGGGGTGAAATGATTAAAAAAAAAAAGTCAGACAAGTATTTTTGGCTGAGCTATATGGCCCGGATCACTCACTCTAAAAAGGCCTTGTGCCACATTTTGCACCAGTGGAGGTGGGGAATTGATATCGATCCGTTATAGACATCGGGACTGATCTGTAAGTTACCGAGAGATACCGAAGTTACACAGAGGATACCGCGTCAGTTGGCATAGTAGCTCTGAGCTCCACTCAGCCAGAATAATATTACACGGATATACTATTTCCAACACGGCTTCACTTCAAGAGTTATATCTATATATATATATATATATATATATATATATATATATATATATATATATATATATATATATATATACATTCCTTACTAATCGTATTCCTGGATTACTAGCCTGCGTTCCAGTTTGTATATTTACGTTCAATATAACCTATTTTTCTATCTCAATATCTGGTTTGTTGTTTATTATTTTTGTGTGGTTCCTCACCCGGATCCACAACATTTACTATTTAGTAATAAGGCGAACCTGAAGCAGACTACTACATTTAATTTCGTTGTTTTTTAATTTTTTTTTTTTTTTACTTTTTTCAGCGCAGTCCTGTCAATTACTCCCTTAGCTTTACGATTGACAAAAAAAATTTGAAAAATTTCAATATTTAAACATTTTTTAGGGAGATCAGTTTCTCATGCAACATAAATCGAGCCTCCATTTTAAAACCAGTCACCGGAACAACATTACCGCCACCTGTAAATGTTTTTAAACTTTTTTCACTGCAATGTTATCTTTTACATCTTTAACTTTACAAATGACAAAAAAAAAAAAAAAAAAAAAAAAAGAAAATTGCAAAAATTTAAATATTTAAGCGATTATAAGGTGGGGGTACAGTTTCTCATACAACCTTATAGTGGGTTGAAAATGAACTATAAGGTTGTATGAGAAACTGACCCCCACCCTAAATTTGTTTAAATATTGTAAATTTTCACATTTTTTTTTTTATAATCGTAAAAGTTTAAGTAACAATCGATAGAACTGTGCTGAAAAAAGTGAAAAAAAAAAAAAAATGAAAAACAACGAAATTAACATAAACAAAGCGACCCCAACGCGAGTGGTTTGAAAATGGAGGATCGATTTACTTTAACGTTGTATGAGAAACTAGTCCCTCTCCACAAATTTGTTTATATATTGTAATTTTTCAATTTTTTTTTTTCGATAATCAGAAAGTTTAAGTAGCAATCGATAGGAACTGCGCTGAAAAAAGCAAAAAAAAAAAAAAATGAAAAACAACGAAATTAACATAAACAAAGCGACCCCAACGCGAGTGGATTGAAAATGGAGGATCGATTTACTTTAAAGTTGTATAAGAAAGTGAGCCCCCGCACCGCCTAAATTTGTTTAAATGTTGTAATTTTTCAAAATTTTTTTAATAATCGGAAAGTTTTAGTAAAAATCGATAGGACTGCGCTGAAAAAAGTAAAAAAAAAAAAAATGAAAAATAACGAAAATAAACATGGTAGTCTGCTTCAGGTCTGCCTAGTATTTCAAAATATTTCGGTGTAATATTAATATCGGTAATTGTATCTGTTAAAATGAGATGTCAGTGTTATTTTCATTTTTTTTTATCGTTTAGACGTCCATTTATTCATCGCACCCTCTAAATACAAATACAAAATATCTTATTAGACGCTGGTGCTTCGTACTGGATCGTCGACTTCAGCGATACATCCGGGCTTTTGTTACGTTAGATATTATTTCTCTGTCCTCCAAAATCATTGAGACAACAAAATAAGATAAATTCAGATCACTTGTTATCACAGACAGGCAATTCGAACTTTGCCTTATCAACGACTAGCAGTATAGCCCGTCGTTGCTCGGGTGTAATGAAAGCTTTAAAACTAATCCATGGTCCTGGAGCTCAGACTCTTTGGACACTGGCATGAAAGACTAAAAAGCATTAGTTTTTTTGCAGTTAAAGCGAAACCGTAGACTGAAAGAAAAATGAATGAATGTAAGTTAAATTTTGATTTCCTGGTATGGATATCAAATAAGTTTTTTTTCATCGTAAGCCGAATTTTGAAGGCTAAATAAGTCCTCTGAGTAAATGGTATCATGACTGAGACTAAGAACTACAATTATACCTACTTAGAGCCAAACCCGAAGCAAAAACTAAAATAAAAGGGCTGAGAAAAATACAGACATACAGGCAGATAAACAGACACACACACAAACATCTTACCTTTTATATATATATATATATATATATATATATATATATATATATATATATATATATATATATATTATCGATTTTCTGCACTATTGTAAGAACTGCAACCTTGAAACTTCTGAATATCGTTTCTTATGTCTTTGTCCCATGAGTGTATCAAATTTGATTAAAATCGGACCACTCCTTCTATAACCCGATTTTTTCGATTATTGATTTTCGATATTTATCTGAGGTACCTCGACACAAAACCTAGCTAAGAACACTCGCAGACGCTTATAGTATAACTGTGTAAATTTTCAAGAAAATCGGTTCAGCCGTTTCAGAGTCTATTGGTAACGGACACACACACCGACACATAAACACACACAGACAAAATTCCATTTATAAATAAGTTTACATTTTCAAGTTATTTAAAGGCAGAAAGACTATTTTTCAGTTTCAACAATATTTTGCAGGTGATAAGGATGAATTGATAAAAATCCTACTATTTAATCCATAGCGGTTCCTTCTAAAATCTAAATCCGCTTTATACTATTTTGAACAGATGTAGAGGTTTATCCGTTGTTTTCTGTTTAGGATTAGCATTCCATGTGCTTCTAAAGTCTACTTTCACTCCATACAATTTTGAACAGGAATAGAATTTTATACCTTTCTTCCTGTTTAGGATTGGGTTTCTGGTTTATTCCAAAGTCTTCTTCAACTCTATAATATTTTGAACAGGAATAGAAGTTTATTACTTGCTTCCTGTGCACGATTGAGTTTGCGGTTGATTCCAAAGTCTTCTTCAACTGTATACTATTTTGAACAGCAAAAACGTTTATATCTTGCTTCCTGTTTAAGATTGGGTTTCCGGTTTCTTCTAAATTCGTCTTCCAATCTATACTTTTTTGAACAGAAATAGAAGTGTATCCTTTGTTTTCTGTTTAGGATTTGGATTTCGTGTCCTGCTAAAGTCTACTTTCATCCCATACAATTTTGAACAGGAATAAACGTTTATACCTTTCTTCCTGTTTAAGATTAGGTTTCCGGCTTCTTTTAAAGTCTTCTTCCACTCTATACTTTTTTGAACAGAAATAGAAGTTGATACCTTGCTTCCTGTTTAGGATTGGGTTTCCGGCTTCTTTTAAAGTCTTCTTCCACTCTATACTTTTTTGAACAGAAATAGAAGTTGATAATTTGCTTCCTGTTTAGGATTGGGTTTCCGGCTTCTTTTAAAGTCTTCTTCCACTCTATACTTTTTTGAACAGAAATAGAAGTTGATACCTTGCTTCCTGTTTAGGATTGGGTTTCCGGCTTCTTTTAAAGTCTTCTTCCACTCTGTACTTTTTTGAACAGAAATAGAAGTTGATACCTTGCTTCCTGTTTAGGATTGGGTTTCCGGTTCCTTCTAACGACTAATTCAACTACATGCTTCTTACTTTTTCTGCGGATGGGTTTTAAATTTTATCCAATAATGTTATTTTCACTTAAAAATGAGAAGGTAGGTTCACATATCGACCTGTTTACTTTCTTTCCTGGTTTTGTTAAAAAGACTTCTCACTCTCTTTCCGTCCCAGTAGCTTTTTTCTGTCTCGTATCGTTGGATACCAGATAAAAAAAATGACCAGAAAAGAAAATCTGCAATGTTCCGATTCCGATTTGGTAGCCCGACTCCAGTCACTTTCTCAGCGATGAGATGTGGCTTCCCGCTGTCTTCTCTACAAATATTTTCACTTTTTCTTCCCTGACGAGCTTAGCTCCATGGTGTCCCTTCTGCACGAATTTACTCGAGCTACGAGACTGACAACTAGCTCCCTCCCTTTTATAATCTATTTGACACTTCTATTCAAGTAGCTTCTTTTCTCTCACTTCCAGCCTGTGGACCTTCCTTCCGTTTACATGCTTTCCAAATAGCTGCAATCACCAAAAATTGAAATGCAATGTCAATTGTCATCATCTATCTTCTTGAATCCCATTCATGTTTTCATTCTACTCTCACGCAACTCTCTTCACACCAGCATTCCCATCCTTATCTTATCCAGTTCCTTTTTCTTTCGGCTCTCCTTTTATGTAGCCCCTTGAGCATCAGTGTCAGTACTACCTGGATTAGGGTGAAAAGATTGATAAAAAATATTTTTAAACAAAAGCAAAGCTGAGAAATTCTTTGCTCGTTTATCGTAGCCAGAATGGAAGTCGAATTTCGGATAAGCGGTAATATCGATTTTATTCACAGGCGAAATCACTGGGATACTGAAATCATTTACGATCAATTGGCTTCAACATTTTTTTTTCACTTTGATATCGATCTAAAATTTAGATTATAAACGATTTAGCACAATTATTTTCTCTCTCTCTCTCTCGTAGACGGAAGCGCGATTTTATTCCGACATTTTTTTGGGGGGTGAGTATAATTTCTTTTTCTTCTTTATGTGTCTAGACAATTCTTTGTCGGTTATTTAGTCGAGCTATAAAGTTTGAACGTGGTTGATACTGACTTGGCAGACCGGCTTCAGCCGCTCTCACACCGGCGTGATGTGGCTTCCCTGTGCCTCTTCTACAAGTACATTCATGGCTTCTGCTCCGATGAGCTTAGATCACTGGTGCCGCCTAAGCACGAATTTACACGAGATACTAGATTAGCAACTAGGTCCCACCCTTTTACAGTTAAACAAATAAGATGTAACCGTAAATTCTACTCCAACAGCTTCTTTTCTCGCGCTTCCCGCCTGTGGAACTCCCTTCCACAAGTCTGCTTTCCCGACAGTTACAATCTCCAGGTGTTTAAATGTAGGGTCGATAGACACCTCCTATCACACTAACTCCCAACTATTCTCACAACACTCTCATCTACCCAACCCTCATTCTCGGTATCCTTACCCGCCTATCACCCACCCTCTGTCATTTCCTATATTTAATAAGCCTTTCTCCACTCTACGTAGCCCCCTGCACAGTAGTGGCAGTGACATGCCTTGCTCGGGGTGAAACGCTTATAAAAAAAAAAATGCATGCTGGTACAGTGGATATCGGGTCGAAACGAGAAATCGGGGAGCCGAGTTCGAATTCCAGTTGAATTCGTTGCATTCACTTACGCGCAATTACCCTTAAGAAAGGTATTAATCCGTCTCGTCTCTACAGATATGGGTTAAATAGCCGAACAGATTGTGTTCTATAGCCTTGGTTGGCAACCAGTCTACCGCAGAAAGCAATGGCAACCAACTGCAGGAAAATCTTCTGACCAGTCTTTAGAGACACGGTCGCCTAATCGGGTATCATGTATAGGACTTAACTGACTTTATCTCTTCTCCCTTAAGCTATGAGTTGAATTGCAGCACAGATTGGGTTCTATAGCCTTGCTTGGCTACCAGTTTATCACATAAAGTAATGGCAACCTCGTGCAGGAAAATCTTCTGCCTAGTCAGTTATGATTCTTTCGAGACATGATCGCCCAAGCGTGTATCACGTATGGCACTTAACTGACTAACTGAATATAATAGTTGAAGACATGATTGAGGCTTCTACTGGACATAAAGTGGGGGATCGGCTTTTTATTGTTATGAAATAATAAACTGATCCCCCACTAGTTACTACTTAATAATATAATACATTTCTTCCCCCTCTAGCTATGAGTCAAATAACAGGACAGATTGGGTTCTGTAGCCTTGACTGGCAACCAGTCTAACGCAGAAAACAATGGCAATCTACTGCGGGATAATTTTCTGCCCAGTCAGTCATGTCTCTTTGTCTCTTTCAAGACATGATCGCCCAAGCGTGTATCACGTATGGTACTTAACTGACTCTATTAAGGAATGAGGACTTGAAGAATCTGATTCTCAGAGGTCAAATAGAGGAAAAGAGAGGCAGGGGAAAGCAATGCGTGACATAATGAACTTGAACAGAAGGTTGGTGGGTAACAGAAAAAGGGATGTCAAGCGTCTCAAGGGGCATGTGGAAGGTCATGATCTCCTGCGTCTTGAAGGGAAACGGCACGTAGAAGAAGTGGATTTAATCTCATTAGCAAATAACACCTTAAGAAGTTCAGAGCTCTTTTGGTAGTCATCAGTTATCTACCTCTAAATTCAATTCTTCCAAAACGAAGCTGCTGTCAATTAACCACCACAGACAACCGCACCTCCCTCCCATTAGCATGGAACAGGCTTGCCTCCTAGAGAGTAAATCACTACGCCTGCTTGGCCTGACACTCTCAGCGGACCTCAAGTGGAATGACTACGTCGAATCCATTGCTAAATCCGCTGCTATGAAAGTCGGCTCTCTGTGCAGGGCCCGGAAATTCTTTCCGCCTGAATCTATCCTGCAATTATATAAATCCACCATCCGCCCGTGTATTGAGTACTGCTGCCACATCTGGTCGGGTGCCCCTTCTATTCTCCTCGGGGTTCTTGACAAAATACAGCGAAGAATCTGTAATGTGATTGATACCAACTTGGCTGACCGCCTGCAGTATCTCTCTCACCGGCGTGACGTGGCTTCCCTGTGCCTCTTCTATAAATACTTTCATGGCTTCTGCTCTAACGAACTTAAATCACTTGTGCCCCCTCGATGTAAATTTGTACAAGATACTAGATAGGCAACTAGGTACCACTCTTTTACAGTGAAACCGATGAAATGTAACCGCAATTTCTACTCCAACAGCTTCTTTCCTCGCACTTCCCGCCTGTGGAATTCCCTACCGCATGCTTGCTTCCCCGATGGCTACAACCTCCAGGAGTTTAAATGTAAGGTCAATAGACACCTCCTAACACACTAACTCACACCCACTCTCTCCAACTCTCTCCCTATGTACATCCTAAGTCGTCTATCACCCTCCTTCTGACATTTCCCATACCCAATCCCTCTATGTAACCCCCTGCGCTATAGTGGCAGTGGAATGCCTTGCTTTGGGGTGACACGATGAAAAAAACTCTGTAAGTTACTTGTTGAACCCTGTTATAGACTGGTACTGAACTCACAACTATTAGGGTCAAGTCACTAATCAATGTCTATCCAATGGACCATGTGGATTCACCACTTCTCCCTCTAGTTATGGGTTAAATAACAGGACGGATTGGGTTCTATAGCCTTGGTTCGCAGCCAGTCTACTTCAGAAAGTAATGGCTATCTACTGCGTGAAAATCTTTTGCCCAGTCAGTCATGGATCGAAAGAGACATGATCGCCCAAGCGTTTATCACGTATGGTACTTAGCTGACTGATAAAGATTTTATAGCGCCTTTAGTTGCTGGTTGGTACGGAAAACACGGGAGACAAAAAGTTTGTATGAAGAAAGGTTTAATCCCACAAGAATATGGGTTAAATATTCAGTAGTTCAGTGCGACAACCGTAAATATGCCTTTACGCCATGTTCCCTGAGACAACGATAGAGAGCATGGACGATTCCATTTTTCAATATCTAAACTTATTTATAAATTAAACTTTATCTCTGTATGTGTGTGCATGTGTGTGTGCGTCTATGAGTGTGTTCGTTACCAATAGACTCTGAAACGGCTGAACCGATTTTCTTGAAAATTTACACAGTTGTACTATAAGCGTCTGCAAGTGTTCTTAGCTAGGGTTTGTGTCGAGGTACCACCGATAAATATCGAAAATCGATAATCGAAAAAATCGGGTTACAAAAGGAGTGGTCCGATTTTAATCAAATTTGATACACTCATGGGACAAAGACATAAAAAAAGATATTCAGAAGTTTCAAGGTTTCAGTTCTTACAATATTGCAGAAAATCGTTAATATATATATATATATAAAGCAAGATGTTTGTGCGTGTGTGTCTGTTTATCTGCCTGTATGTCTGTATTTTTTTCAGCCCTTTTATTTTTTTTTTCTTCGGGTTTGGCTCTAAGTAGGTATAATTGTAGTTCTTAGTCTCAGCCATGATACCATTTACTCAGAGGACTTATTTAGCCTTCAAAATTTAGTTTACGACGAAAAAACTTATTTGATATCGATATCAGGAAATCAAAATTTGACTTACATTCATTCATTTTTTTTCAGTCTACGGTTTCGCTTTAACTGGAAACAATTATTGCTTTTTAGTCTTTCGTGCCAACGTTCAAAGAGTCTGAACTCCAGGACCATGGATTAGTTTTAAAGCTTTCATTACACCCGGGCAACGCCGGGCTATACTATTCGTTAAGTATATAGAAGGTTAATTACTGGTTATTTTTGTACACAAATACCTTTGGGAAATGTATTAATTCGTCTTTTCCCTCCAGTTGTTGGTTAAATAATAGGACAGATTAGTTTCTATAACCTTGGCTGTCAACAAGTCTACTGCAGAAAGCAATAGCAACGTACTACGGGATAATCTACTGCCCAGTCAGTCATGTCTCTTTCGAGACATGATCGCCCAAATCGTGTAACATGTATGGCACTTAACTGACTGAATGAAAATAATAGTTCGAGATAGGGTTAAGGCTTCTACTGGGCATAAAGTGGGGGAGATCCAGTTTTTATTTTTATGAAGTAATAAACTGATCCCCCACTAGTTACTACTTAATAATATAATAGATTTCTCCCCCCACCTCAAGCTATGAGTCAAATAATAGGACAGATTTGGTTCTGTAGACTTGGCTGTCAACCAGTCTACTACAGAAAGCTATGGCAACCTACTGCTGGATAATTATCTGCCCAGGCATGTTACACGATTTGGGCGATCATGTCTCGTGTAACATGCATGGCACTTGACTAACTGATTGACGTTGTTCGGACTGTTGTCCTCATATTTATTGAGATGTTTTCGACGTTTCGGTCGTTGTACGTTCTGGCCTTCTTCAGGTGCTTCGAGTTTTGAAGCGAATCTTTTATTTCGATCACTGGGGTGTATCATTCTCATTCCATGTGTGATGCCACTTCCAGATGCCATAGAGTCATCTCCCTTTATTAGATGTTAGTTATAAGATATTGAACTCACAACTTTTTGGGTCAAGTCACTGTAAGTAACCAATGCCTATATACACTGGGCCATGTGACCCTGGGGACATCATTGTATGAATTTTTGGAACTTATAAACCTAATATCACAGCAACCATTTTTTTTTTTTTTACTTGAACTCATGTAGCAATGTTTGATACTGATGATTTTTTTCTAGCACTCCGCATTAAAGAAATACGGCAGTGGTTAACAAATAACTTAAAGATTTGAGTTAAAGAGAGATAACTACATGGCATCCGGAAGTGGCATTGCACATGGAATGAGAACGATCTACTCCAGTGATCGAAATAAGGGGTTTGGTTCACCTGAAGAAGAATTTTCTCCAGTAGATTGCTATTAGTTTCTGCGTTAGAATGGTTGCCAACCAAGGTTATAGAACTCAATCTGTGCTATTATTTAACCCATAACTGGGGAAGACACGGATTAATACCTTTCCCAAGGGTATTTGTGCGAAATTTGAATGCAAGGAATTCAAATGGTATTCGAACTCGCCTCCTCGATTTGTCGTTCCGACAAACGCACATCACACATCGCTTATCACAATAATTAAACATAGAAACCCCATCTTTTTGGCATTTGGAGTAGATAGACTAAACTATCGCCCGGTTCACACTCCACCCACGTCTACTGAACAGGTGAAGAGGATCATCCCTTGTTTCCTGTTTAGGATGTGGTTTCTGGTTTTTCTCTTTTCTAATCTTCTCACTCTTATGTAGACCCCTGCACATCAGTGGCGTTACCGCCTTGCTCGGGGTGATATGATTAAAAAAAAAAACATCTTCAGTTTTCTAAAAATAAAAAAATAAATAAATTAAATTTTTCATCAAAATCTGACTAAATCAACCTTTTCACTATAACTGAACATTTAAAAAATATCTTAAAACGCTACCTTTTTTGGTATTACATAATCCACAAAGGTTGATAAACCGTAAAATGAAATAATCCAAATCCAATCTGAAAAGGATACGTCAATGAAACCAGACTCTTAACAAAAACCCTCTTTACAAAAACACATTAACGAAACTTGATCTACAAACTGCTTTTTCGAAAATACAAAGGCAGAAGACACCTTGAGTTTTCTAAAAAAATTTAAAAAAAAACAACTTTTTCATCAAAATCTGTCTAAATCAACTTTCTCACTATAACTGAACATTAAAAAAATACTCTAAAACCCTACCATTTTGGCATTAAATAACCCACAGAGGTGTTGATATGCCGTTAAACAAAACTCACACTCACACTATTATTACCTTGCTTGGTGTGGAATGATTAAAACCTCTTCTGAAACCATATTTAACTTCACGGCTTATCGGGCAGTTCTTCCTTCTGCTAAGATGAAGACGTCTTAGACTACACCATTATCCATCAGTCAGTTAAGTGCCGTACGGGATACACACTTTGGGCAATCATGTCTCGAAAGAGACGGGACAAACTGGGCATAAGATTATCTCGCAGTAGGCTGCCATTGCTTTCTGCGGTACCTGCTTGATTCTAGTATCCCCGACCTCTTATTTGGCATATTGGGCTGTCCTTTTTACTGATGATCACTCTCTTCAGCTTCCTTCTGTAGGAGGTCTTGTAGTTTTCTTTCTGTGTCTGCTATCAGCACTGTATCATCTGCGTACCTTAGACTGTTTAAATTGTGGCCTCCGATTACAAATCCAAGCATAACTTCTAGGGTCCTCAAAATATTCTCGCTATACAAGCTGAACAAATCCGGTGAAAAGACATATCCTTGTCTTACGCCCCTTTCTATCTTTGTATGTCTGCTGAATTCATTACCTTGTCCGTATAAAAGCGGTTTGGTGCCAGTAAAGATTCTTGATTACCCTTAAGTCTTTCCAAAATGTGTCAAGGCTGCCGAGCATCACCATCAATTCTTTGTAACGTATTTTGTCAAATGCCTTCGCATAATCAATAAAGCACAGGTATAAGTCCTTCATGTCTTAAAACCCCACCTTTTTGGCATTAAATAACCCACAGAGGTGTTGATATGCCGTTAAACAAAACTCAGGCTCACACTATTATTACCTTGCTTGGTGTGGAATGATTAAAACCTGTTCTGAAACCACGTTTAACTTCACGTCTTATCGGACAATATAGGAAGCAGTTCTTCCTTTTGTTAAGATGAAGACGTCTTAGATTATACCATTATCCGTAGCCTGGGAATTTAGAAACAAACAGTAAAAAGAATAAAAGATGAGAAATTACTACGAAGAAAGAAAGCGAACTACGAAAGAATTTCTAAAAATCTGTTTGTCACGTGTTCCTTTTCTGTCGGAAACCAGCTTCAATCCCCTTCTCCCTCCCCAAAGCAAAACCATATTTATTGCCCTTGAGGGTAATAAAAGAAAGCTCAGAGTAGAGGGGCGGATTTTCTCGGGTCTGCTGCCATAAACCACAGATCTAAAGGAATGTACTTTGACCGTCGTTACACTAACACTACACAACGCCCCTCGGCTATATTCTACGATCGTAGCCTGTAATTGGTTGATCCCTGTCAGGGTTGACAACGGGCGCAATAGCCATTCACTGTTACTTCTGTCTGAGTTCCTTGCTTACAAAATGTTCTAGCAGGGTACGGAAAAATGCAACACTAAAATCCGAAGCTTATTAGAGTACTGAGAGACAGGAACATTTCGTTGGAAACAAAGAAGAGAGTACTAGATTGTTATGTGATGTCTGTCCTTCAATATTGGCAGCGAATGCTGGACAATCTCATCAAAGACGAAGGAAAAACTTGAAGCACCTGAAATGTGGTTCTACAAAAACATATGGGATATAAAGTGGGGGATCAATTCCATATTACAATCAATATATAAACTGACCCCTCACTTTATGGCCACAGCAGTTTCTATACATTTATATACCTGAGATCCAAAAGCACAAAGGATGCATTCCAGGAGCTGAATAGAGCATTAAGAGACAGGACAGTCAGTCAGTTAAATGCCATAAGTGATACACGCTTGGGCGATCATGTCTCGAAAGAGACATGACTGACTGGGCAGAAGATTATCCCTCAGTAGGTTGCCATTGCTTTCTGCGGTAGACTGGTTGCCGACCAAGACTATAGAACCCAATCTGTCCTGTTATTTAACCCATAACTGGAAGGAAGAGACGGATTAATACCTTTCCCAAGGGTATTTGCGTGCAAGTGAATACAATAGATTCAACTGGAATTCGAACTCGGCTCACCGGTTTCTCGTTCCGAACCGATATCCACTGGACCACAACGCACATCCAAGAGACAGGACAATTTCGCTAAAAACAAAGAAAAGAGTACGGGATTTCTGTGATGTCAGTTCTTCAATATGGCAGTGAATGCTGGACAATATCAACAAAGATGAAGAAAACACTTGAAACAACCAAAATGTGGTTGCACAGAAGCATACTTGATATAAAGTGGGGGATCAATTCCATATTACAATCAATATATAAACTGACCCCTCACTTTGTGACCTCGGCAGTTTCTATACATTTTTATTCCTGAGATCCAAAAGCACAAGGATGCATTCCAGGAGCAGAGTAAAGTATTAAGAAACAGGACAATTTCGCTAGAAACAAAGAAGAGAGTACTGGATTGCTATGTGATGTCCGTTCTTCAATATGGCAGTGAATGCTGGAAAATATCATCAAAGATGAAGAAAACACTTGAAACAACCGAAATGTGGATCTACAGCAGGATACTGGATATAAAGTGGGGGGTCAATTCCATATTACAATCAGTATATAAACTGAACCCTCACTTTGTGATCACATCATTTTCTATAAATTTATATTCCTGAGATCCAAAAGCACAAGGAGGCATTGCAGAAGCTGAATAGAGTATTAAGAGACAGGAAAATTTCGCTAGAAGTAAGGAAGAGGGTACTGGATTGCTATGTGATGTCAGTTGTTCAATATGGCAGGGAATGCTGGATAATATCGTCAAAGATGAAGGAATAAAGTTGTTGATTAGAGGTTCGTAATCTGTGTGGGGTACTTTTATATCACTAATGTTGATGTTTAATCATCATTTAGCTGCTATGTCTACTTTCTAGTTTCCTCTGTGACCAATGTGACTGGGAATCCAGCATAAAATAATGATTTTGTTTTGGGTTATGAGGTTGATGCTTTATAAGAGATTGATGGTTATTTAGGTTTTTGTTTTACGACCAAATGGCAAGAGTTCTGGAACTCTTGAAAAATAACAAACTCTACAAAATGAAACCCATCCTCAAAGACTGGATAGAAGTTAAAACTTCCAATAGGAAAATGTCAAGAAAAGAAATAGTAATGACTAGACTTCAAATAGGCCACACCGCTGTCACCCATTCACACCTACTAAAAAGTGAGGGGGCACCAATTTGCATTCCATGTCAGGAGCTTTACACAGTGAAACATCTACTAACAAGCTGCATTTATCTTGAACAAATGCGACTAAGATATTATGAAGAAAACAATCTGAAAGACATCTTCAACAAAGCTGACCAAAATGACCTTTTAGAATTTCTAAAAGCAACAAAATTATAAAACAAAATATAATTGCAAAAGAAGATAGATTATAACCATCACACATCAAATCATAGCACCTCGACTTATATCTCGACAGAAATAGACTCTCAAAATATACACAAGCAGGTAGCAAAAACCAAAGAAATTCTTCAGCATTAAATAGCCCAAAAGGGTAGATATACTGGTAAAACAAACAACTAAAATATCTGTCTATCTATCTATCTATCTATCTATCTATCTATCTATCTATCTATCTATCTATGTCAGTCTGTTCATATCTATCTATGTCAGTCTGTTTATATCTATCTATCAGTCTGTTATATCTATCTATGTCAGTCTGTTCTTATCTATCTATCTATGTCAGTCTGTTCATATCTATCTATCTATGTACAGTCTGTTCATATCTATCTATCTATCTATGTCAGTCTGTTCATATCTATCTATGTCAGTCTGTTTATATCTATCTATCTATGTCAGTCTGTTCATATCTATCTATCTATGCCATTCTGTTCATTATCTATCTATCTATGTCAGTCTGTTCATATCTATCTATCTATGTCAGTCTGTTCATATCTATCTATCTATCTATGTCAGTCTGTTCATATCTATCTATATTAATCCAGTCTGTTTATATCTATCTATCTATGTCAGTCTGTTCATATCTATCTATCTATGCCATTCTGTTCATTATCTATCTATCTGTCAGTCTGTTCATATCTATCTATCTATGCCAGTCTGTTCATATCTATTTATCTATCTATGTCAGTCTGTTCATATCTATCTATGTCAGTCTGTTTATATCTATCTATCTATGTCAGTCTGTTCATATCTATCTATCTATGCCATTCTGTTCATTATCTATCTATCTATGCCATTCTGTTCATTATCTATCTATCTGTCAGTCTGTTCATATCTATCTATCTATGTCAGTCTGTTCATATCTATCTATCTATCTGTGTCAGTCTGTTCATATCTATCTATCTATGTCAGTCTGTTCATATCTATCTATGCCAGTCTGTTCATATCTATCTATCTATCTATGTCAGTCTGTTCATATCTATCTATGTCAGTGTATCTATCTATCTATCTATGTCAGTCTGTTCATATCTATCTATCTATGCCAGTCTGTTCATCATCTATCTATCTATCTATCTATCTATCTATCTATTTATCTATCTATCTATCTATCTATCTATCTATCTATCTATCTTTCTTTCTTTTATAATTTCTAAAAGTAACAAAATTATATGACAAAATATAGTTGCAAAAGAAGATAGCATATAACCATCACACATCAAATCACAACACCTCTACTTATATCTCGACAGCAATAGACTCACAAACGATCAACAAGCAGTAAACAAAAACCAAAGAAATTCTTCAGCATTAAATGACACAAAAGGGCAGATATGCTGGTAAAACAAACAACTAAACCAAACTAAAATTGAAGGAAAGTGCTTGAATCAAACGAAATGTAGTTCTCCAGAAGGATGCTGAGGATACAATAGACCGAACATGTGAACAATGACGGGGTTTTGGAGAGGATGGAAATGAAAAGAAACTAACACTTAACATCGCGAAAAGAGAGCTAATGTTTCTGAGTCATGTAATGAGGAAGGAGGGCTTGGAGAATCGGATACTCAAAGGAGAGATAGAAGGAAAGAAAGACAAGGAAAAGTAATGCATAATATACTTGATGGGCTTGAGCAAATGGATGGCAGAGTAGGGTTTGCGAGAAGTAACAAGAGTCAAAATGGTCTAACTCGTTGACCTTTTAATTAAGCGATGACAGCATCTATCAATCAATCTGGACGTATGGTGACCAAAAGTTAACATAACCCAGTTTAGCATTTCGTAAGAGGAACAACTCTTAAAACATGTGACCTATTAATGATAAGTGTCTTATACGTTTCCACTGTAAAAAAAAAAATGTGGAGTTTAACATAATAAATAAAAAATTATAAATTACTTTAAAATCTTAAATCATTCTAAATGATTTGTATCAAGCTTATGAATTTTTAGGTTTGTAAAAACAAAGTCTATTTTTAATTACTTAATAACCAAAGCCACTGAGTAACTCGAAGAAATTTAAAAAGATATTTGAAACTGTAATTAACAAAGAAAAAATTGAAAACAATATTTATAAAAATATCATTATTATAACTTTTATTCCTTCTTCAATATATCTAAACTTATTCATGAATGGAACTTTGTCTGTGTGTGTGTATGTGTGTATGAGTGTGTGTGTCCGTTACCTATAGACTCTGAAACGGCTGAACCAATTTTCTTGAAAATTTACACAGTTGTATTATAAGCGTCTGCGAGTGTTCGTTGCTAGGTTTTGTGTCAAGGTACCCCCGATAAATATTGAAAATCGATAATCGAAAAAACGGGTTATAGAAGGAGTGGTCCGATTTTAATCAAATTTGATACACTCATAGACAAAGACATAAGAAACGATATTCAGAAATTTCAAGGTTGCAGTTCTTACAATAGTACAGAAAATCGATAATATATATATATATATATATATATATATATATATATATATATATATAAGGCAAGATGTTTGTGTGTGTGTGTGTCTGTTTATCAGCCTGTATGTCTGTATTTTTTCAGCCTATTTATTTTAGTTTTTGCCTCGGGTTTGGCTCTAAGTAGGTATAATTGTAATTCTTAATCTCAGTCATGATACCATTTACTCAGAGGACTTATTTAGCCTTCAAAATTCAGTTTACGGCGAAGAAAACTTATTTGATATCGATACCAGGAAATCAAAATTTGACTTACATCCATTCATTTTTCTTTCAGTCTACGGTTTCACTTTAACTGGAAACAACTATTGCTTTTTAGTCTTTCGTGCCAACGTCCAAAGAGTCTGAGCTCCAGGACCATGAATTAGTTTTAAAGCTTTCATTATACCCTAGCAATGCCGGACTATACTGCTAGTTGTCGGATAACATTGAAACGTCCAGCATTTATTACCAAATGAATTAAATTAATTTTTAAATTGTTTATGTTTTAGAAAATCTTTATAAGAAATATACGTTGTGGTGTAATGGACTGCATTTACTTACCCTTGGGAAAGGTATTAATCCGTCACTTTCCTCCAGTTATGGGTTAAATAACAGGCAGATTGGGTTCTTTAATCTAGGCTATAAAAACAGTCAACCACAGAAAGAAATGGCAACCTACTGAAGGAGTCAGTCAGTTGTGTCTAGAAAGATTGAAGGCAAGAGGGACAAAAGAAAGCAATGCGTAACATACTTAAGGTGCTTGAGTAAATGGATGGAGGAACAGGGTTTAGGGGAGATAACAAAACAGTTATTATTAAGAGCTACAAAGTACGAGAAACTGTGGAGAGCCGTGATCGCGAATGGTATGAAAGAATATAGTCTATAAAACAACTGATACATTCTCTCCAAAGAAGGATCATAATACAAAAATAAAAATGAATCCCTAATCTATAAAATGCAATTTATCTAATATATATATATATATATATATATATATATATATATATATATATATATATAAAATAGGAAAGTTACATTTTTAAGGATGCTGCGGATATCATGGACTGAGCATGTGAGCAATGGTGGGGTTCTGAAAAGGCAGGAAACGAAAAGGAAATTAATACTGAGCATTAGGAAGAGACAGCTGAAGTTCCTGGGACATGCAATGAGAAAAGAAGCATAAGAGGGAGAAAGCAGGTTAGTGAAATAGGAGATGACTGTTTACTTTACATTTAAATTCTTGGAGATTATAGCTGACGGGGAAGCAAGTAAATGGAAGGGAATTCCACGGGCGGGAAGCGCGAGAAAAGAAGCTGATGGAGTAGAATTTGCGTTTACATTTTATTGGTTTCACAGTAAAAGTGTGGGACTTAGTTGCTAATCTTGTGGCCCGAGTAAAATCATATGTTTGAAAAAAAAGCAAAGGCAAAAATAAAAAAAAGCTTTTCCTGTATTAGAAGTCCTTATACCGAAAAATTCATCTTATTTATTGAATGACTCTCGTCTCTCTCTCTCTCTCTCTATATATATATATATATATGTCAGTTCCAGTCCAATCCCTTTTATATATATATATATATATATACACGAGAGAGAGAGAGAGAGAGAGAGAGAAAGAGAGAGAGAGGGAGAGACAGAGAAAGAGAGAGGGTGAAGTTAGAAGTTCACCTTTGCCTCTATCACCTGGAGAAAGAAAACAAACGAGCAAAACGATGCGGGCAACAGGGATAAAAAAAAAAAAAACAATGTTATTTTTCCCGCGTTTCACCTCCTCCTCACCCTCCTCCTCCTCACCCTCCTCCTCCTCACCCTCCTCCTCACCCTCACCCATCTCCTCCTCCTCCTCTTTGTCTACAACTCAATGTCTACCATCTTTACTAACACACCACAAGCATAAGGTCAGCCATCCCATCCCCCGTACGCAACCAATGGGCCTCGATTAGTTGTCAGTGTCGATTAATTCTACAGAGTTTGGGGATTATACTGCGCTGGCCTAATGCTTAGCTCGGTTATCGCCCCGACCGTGGCGCAGTTTCCATAACTATAAAGCAGTCAAAAACCAGCGAAGAAAAGAAACACAAAAAAAACGACCACCCCACAAAAAAAAAAAAAAAAAATTGTTCTTCACCCTCACCACTGCCTGTGGAGTCGGTTCCAATTTCTTCACAGAACCGTCTTGTGTTTATCTATTTATTTATTTATTTATTTACTTATCTATCTATTTATTTATTTTTATGGTCATAAAGCCCCAAGCAAGGCATTTTACTGCCACTGCTTTGCAGGGGGTTGCATAGGAGGAAACTTATGAGAAAGAGTGACAGGTTATAGGGAATGTCAGGAAGTGGGTAGGATAAGGATGACAATACTGATTATCTATTTATCTCGGACTTTTCATATCTATCTGTTTTTTTATAATCACATCACCCCAAACAAGGCATTTTACTGCCACTGTTTTGCAGGGGGATTGCATAGGAGGAAACTTATGAGAAAGAGTGACAGGTTATAGAGGTTGTCAGGAAGTGGGTAAGAGAAGGATGAGAATATGGATGAGCGTGGAGTGGACGGAAAAAGAAGCATGAGAGAAGGATGACTCTGGCCATAAAGTGAGTGATCAGTTTATATAGTGATTGTAATGTACAATTGATCCCCCACTTTATATCAATATTATAATAGTATAGATTTTTTTTTATTATCGTATCGCTCCAAGCAAGGCATTTTACTGCCACTGTTGTGCAGGGAGTTGCATAGGAGAAAACTTATGAGAAAGAATGACAGGTTATAGGGGGTGTCAGGAAGTGGGTAAGAGAAGGATGAGAATACTGATGTGAGTGGACTGAACAGAGAAAGGAGCATGAGAGAGAAAGGATGCAGGTTAGTGAGATAGGGGATGACAATTGACTCTAAATTTAAATTCTTATAAACATATCGCCTCAAGCAAAGCATTTTACTGCCACTGTTTTGCAGTGGGTTGCACAGATGGAAAGTTATGAGAAAGAGTGACAGGTTATAGGGGTGTCAGGAAGTGGGTAGGAGAATGATGAGATTACTGATGAGAGAGGAGTGGACGGAGAAAGGAGCATAAGAGAGAGGATGCAGGTTAGTGAGACAGGAGGTGACTCTAGACTTTACATTTAAATTCTTGGAGATTGTAGCTGTTGGGGAAGCAAACAAATGGAAGAGAATTCCACAAGCGGGAAGTGCGAGAACAAAAGCTAATGGGGTAGAATTTCCGTTTACAATTTATTGGTTTCACAGTAAAAGGGTGGGACCTAATTGCTAGTCTAGTAGCTCGAGTAAATTCATATATAGGGGGCACCACTGAGCTAAGTTCATCGGAGCTTATTATTATTATTATTATTATTATTATTATTATTATTATTATTATTATGTCATTTTTCATCATATTTCGATTTCTGCTTTGGTCTCACTGCCAGCCAAGTCTGCGGGGAGACCTAAGGCAGGTAGTGGCGTGTTGTTATGGCTCCATTTCATGTTTTTCTATCTTCCCTATCATCCCTAGCATTACATAGATAAAGTTTTCCTTAGTGTGTGGGCTGTACTTAATAAGACAATTTTTTGTATACCTCTTAAGCTGGGGTTTCCAGGGATTCTTTCAATGTGTTGTTTTGTTCCATTTTTTATCATTCCAAGTGCACCTACTATCACTGGCACAACTCTTGTTTTCAATTTCCACATTTTTTCTATTTCAATTTCCAGGTCTTTATATTTTGACAGTTTTTCAAATTCCTTGATTGCTATGTTACAATCCGCTGGACAAGCCATATCAATTAATAGACAAGTTTTCTCCTTCTGGTTTTTAACAATAATGTCTGGCCTGTTTGCTTCAATTTTTCAATTTTTTACTATTATTATTATTATTATTATTATTATTATTATTATTATCGCTAGTATAATTTCGAAATAGGAGAAAATGATTCTTTCAAGATAAAACAATTTCTACCATAAATACATACATACATATTACTCAACATATTCAAAGAATTCGGATGACACTCTTGAGCCGAGTGTGGTACCAATATCTGGCGGGTGCTCTTTGTGGAATTTGTTAACCATTTCATCCAGAGCGACGCAAAAAAAGAGCAACTAAGACACAAGGGGTCACTACAAATAGAAAAACGCTATTAAGGAGACCCAAAGAAGAATCAGCAATATTACTGGGCACGATCTTTTTTTTTTTTAATCATATCGCCCCAAGCAAGGCATTTTACTGCCACTGTTGTGCACGGGGTTACATGGGAGGTAAGTTATGAGAAAGTGTGACATGTTATAGGGGGTATCAAATAATGGGGAAGAGAAGAATGATTATGGCCATAAAATGAGGGATCAGTATATATATATATTGTAATGTAGAATTGAACTCCCACTTTATATCCACATTATAATAGTATAAAAATAGAACCTCCTACCTCTACCAAAAAGCTGACTGGGATGCCTTTCGCGATTTCCTCTGCGACGTCCCTTGGGGAAAAGTGTTTGACCTATCAGTTGATGACTGTGCCTCTGAGGTCTCGTCATGGGTGAAAGCTGGCATTGATGCCTTCATACCCACCAGGAAGTATTGCTTAAAACCTCATTCCTCTCCGTGGTTCTCTCCGGCCTGCTCAGCCGCCATTGCCACAGGAACCATTACTTCCGTCTATTCCGGAGACAGCCAACTGATCACAATAGGCGCCTGTTCACATCTGCTCGCAGTGAGTGCAAGAGAAACCTAAATGACGACAAACAGTTGTTTGCTGAGAGAATGCGACAGCACATAGCTGACCGCAAGTTCGGCTCCAAGGACTATTGGAGGATTTGTAAACGAGTGCTCAACAATAGGAAATCCTCAATACCTCCTTTAATCCATGGATTTGATGTTCTCACGTCATCTGCGGAGAAAGATGAGTGCTTTGCCCGCAGATTCTCATCCAACTCCACATTCGACTCGTCCGGAGTGCACCCACCCGACTTCCCTATCAGAACTGAGGCCAAACTGCACGACGTATATATTACCCCGACAATAGTATCCAGAGTAATTTCAAAACTCGACCCCCATAAGGCGTGTGGAGACGATGGAACCCCGGTGATAGTCCTTAAGAGGTGTGCCCCTGAACTTTCCCCTGTCCTCTCTAAACTATTTAACTACTGCCTTTCTGCTTCCTGCTTTCCTGCATGCTGGAAATTCTCCTCAGTCGTTCCTGTCTTTAAGAACTGTGGTGAACCCTCGGACCCATCCAACTATCGCCCTATCAGTCTTCTACCAATATTCGGGAAAGTGTTCGAGGCTATAATCAATGCTGAAATAGTTCATCATCTCACCGCCCACAAACTGTTCTCCGACAGGCAATATGGATTCCGATTTGACAGGTCCACAGCCGACCTGCTAACAACTGTAACGGAGTACATGCTACAGGCCCTTGATGAGTCTGACGAGGCTCGCGCGGTTGCTCTGGATATCTCCAAGGCTTTCGACAGGGTTTGGCACCCTGGCCTCCTATGCAAACTACGCGGTTATGGTATTACCGGTCGCCTGCTTGACCTAATCCAATCTTTCTTAAATAACCGCAAAATGAAGGTCGTTCTGAATGGGCGTGCCTCTTCGTCTTACAGTACGAATGCTGGTGTCCCACAAGGCTCTATCCTGGGCCCAACGCTCTTCCTTATTTTCATCAACGACCTCCCAGATGAGATCAAGTCCCAAGTAGGCATCTACGCAGATGACACTACAATATACTCCCGCTCCAGTAAGAAACCTCTCGTGGCGGACAGACAATCTCGCTGCTGACCTTGAGCGGGATCTACACTCTGTGGTGAACTGGAGCAAGAAGTGGCTTGTCAACTTCAATTCCTCTAAGACCAAGCTCTTGTCTGTCAACCATTACAGGCAACCTCTTCTGCCTCCCATAAGCATGGACCAGATGATTCTCCCGGAGAGTAATACACTACGCCTCCTCGGACTTACCCTGTCCTCAGACCTCAAATGGAAGCACTATATTGAATCCATAGCAAAATCTACTGCTAAGAAGATTGGGTCACTATGTCGATCCAGGATGTTTTTTCCACCTGAATCCATCCTGCATATATACAAGTCAATCATCCGTCCGTGCATGGAGTACTGCTGCCATTTATGGCCAGGTGCTCCTGCCGTTCTCCTCAGTGTTCTTGACAAGCTCCAAAGGAGAGTCTGTAATGTGATAGGTACTGATCTGGCGACTCGTCTGCAGCCACTTTCCCATCGTCGAAATGTGGCCTCCCTCTGTCTCTTCTATAAATACTTTCATGGCTTCTGCTCGGATGAGCTTAAGTCACTGATGCCTCCTCAACAGGTGTTTACCCGTTCAACCAGACTGGCAACTGGGTCCCACCCATTCACAGTCAGGTTAGCCAAACGCAGACGACAATTCTACTCCTGCAGCTTCCTCTCTCGCACTTCCCGCCTGTGGAACTCACTCCCGTATTCTTGCTTTCCTGACGGCTACGACCTCCAGAAATTTAAAAGCAAAGTTAATACTCACCTACTAACCACTGGACTCTAGCTCTCTCCCCTCCCCTGTATAATCTTCACGTTCTCTCCGCCCATGTATCTGTCATTGCACCTGCTTTCTCAGCTTTCTATTGTTCCTTTCTAACTAGCTTGTACTCCTCACTCTTTTCTAATTAATCTTTCTACATTTATGTAGCCCCCTGCACATCAGTGGCGTTTCTGCCTTGCTCGGGGTGAAATGATTAAAAAAAAAAAAAAAAATCGCCTAAAGCCAGGCATTTTACTGCCACTGTTGAGTAGGGGGCCACATGAGTGGTAAGTTATGAGAAAGAGTGACAGGTTATAGGGGATGTCAGAAAGTGGGGTAGAGATGGATGATTGTGGTCATAAAGTGAGGGATCAGTTTATATATATATTGTAATGTGGAATTGATTCCCCACTTTATATCCACATTATAATTATATAATTTTTTTTTTTTTATAATCATATCGCCCCAAGCAAGTCATTTTACTGCCACTGTTGTGCAGGGGGTTACATAGGAGGAAAGTTATGAGAAAGTGAGACATGTTATAGGGGGTGTCAAAAAATGGGTAAGAGAAGGATGATTATGGCCATAAAATGAGGGATCAGTATATATATATTTAATGTAGAATTGAACCCCCACTTTATATCCATATTATAATAGCATAAAAATTTTATTTTATAATCATATCGCCTAAAGCCAGGCATTTTACTGCCACTGTTGAGTAGGGGGCCACATGGGTGGTAAGTTATGAGAAAGAGTGGCAGGTTATAGGGGATGTCAGAAAGTGGGGAAGAGAAGGATGATTGTGGTCATAAAGTGAGGGATCAGTTTATATATATATTGTGATGTGGAATTGATTCCCCACTTTATATCCACATTATAATTGTATAATTTTTCTTTTTTATAATCATATCGCCCCAAGCAAGGCATTTTACTGCCACTGTTGTGCACGGGGTTACATGAGAGGTAAGTTATGAGAAATAGTGACAGGTTATAGGGGATGTCAGAAAGTGGGGAAGAGAAGGATGATACTGGCCATAAAGTGAGGGATCAGTTTATATATTGATTGTAATTTAGAATTGATCCCCTACTTTATATCCACGATCGTAGAGTTACATCTGCATCTTTTTTTATGCATGTTTCATTAAAAATAACAGACGACATATTATGCTTAATTTCTTTTAAACATAATTTTTCGTGTGATCTTATAATATTTTTCTTTTCAGTACATAAATGATATAAAAACTATTGTACAAGGCCACTTCCAAACACAGCCGACAATCGACGCATTTAGAGATGTTATCAGGTTGTTCGCTGTTAATGCTATTACATAGTTATGAGAAGAAGATATGTAAATGTTTATTGAGAAAATATGTATGCAATTGATTTGCAAACTGAAGTGTATGTTAATTGTTCCACGGAAGTTTAGAGTTCATGGTTGTGTAGTAGCAGAATGTAAAGTCTTTGTTCCTTCCTCTTGTTATGGGGAAACACACCTATTCCTCAAATAATGACAAAGGCGAGTCAGCTTCAAGTTTCTTCATTACATTGTGAGATGCAATCAGATATCGCTTCTATCTGACTGACTGTTGTGACCAGACAGGGGCCATTCTTCATATCGAAATCTGGTCACGTGGTAGGCTCCCAGGCCGTTTTTTTTCTATAGCTGTGAAACAACCGTTTAACAGAATTTATCGTTTGAATTTATCGATTTTCCATCCAATCAGGATCTAGAGTTTTGCTTTTCACACTGACTTGTAAAAAAAATAATATGAGTTAACAGGAAGTTAATAAGAGTTAACAGGAAGTTCTTGAGAAGTTCTTGGGAAGTTCATAGGAGTTCTTTAGAGTTCTATTGGAGTTCAGTATAACTAATAGGCAGTTGATATTAGTCGGTAGTTAGCCGAACACTAAGGAATCAGCTATTAGTAGACGATTACGAAGTTCCTAAGATTTGGGGTGCGTTTAGTCGATTAGCAACCGACTTAGACGATTATAACCTTCAGTGCGAAAGCTACTCCACGACACCCGTTTTCGTTATGTCGGTGACAGGTTGAGGGAGACAAAAGGCAAAACGAATAAAGAAGTTGTACTTAACGCGTCCATTTTGTTGTTGTTGTTGTTGTTGTTGTTGTTGTTGTCCTCTTTGACGATGTGGTATGAAAATGAAGAAAAGGACGTTCGAAGAAGAGGTCGAATGAAACTGTGGTGTGCTCTGCGTCCGGGATGGCGTAGAGAGAAAATGAAGAAAAGAAAATTGGAAGAAGAGGTCGAATGAAACAGTGGCGTGCCCTACATCCGGATTGGCGTGGAGTGAAAACGAAGAAAAGAAAATTAGAAGAAGAGGTCGAATGAAACTGTGGTGTGCCCTGCGTCCGGGTTGGCGTGGAGTGTAAAAGAAGAAAAGAAAATTGGAAGAAGAGGTCGAATGAAACTGTGGTGTGCCCTGCGTCCGGGTTGGCGTGGAGTGTAAAAGAAGGAAAGAAAATAGGAAGAAGATGTCGAATGAAACTCTGGCGTGCCCTACGTCTGTGTTGGCGTGGAGTGAAAAAGAAGAAAAGAAAATTGGCAGCAAAGGCGTGTCAGCTTCAAGTTTCTTCCTTACATTGTGAGATGCTATCAGATATCGCTTCCATCTGACTGGCTGTTGTGTCCGGTCAGGGCCCATCCTTAAATATTGAAATCTGGTCACGTGGTAAGCTCCCAGCCCGTTTTTTTTTACTTTAGCTCTGAAAAAACCGTTTAACTGACGTTATTTGAATTTATCGATTTTCAATCCAATCAGGATCTAGAGTTTCGCTTTTCACACTTACTTATGAAAAAAAAATGCTTTCAGCCGTTCGAATCCTCTTTTGCGGGTGTATAATTATACTTTGGGTTTTTTCCAAATGTTGGTCGTTTGAATCTAATTTTCGGATGTGCAATTTGTTTTGTGTTGATGGAAGATATAGAATTTGTATCCCATACTATCCAAATGGTTTATTTTTCCCAGCGCTTTCGGTTATATTATTAGCCATTACCAAGAACTGATTTTATTTTGGATATACATAGTGTTTATTTAGTGTATAGAGTCATACGTATGTTTTATATTCCGAACACGGTGAGTACTTTGTGGTCTTGTTCGTAGTTGTTGTTATTAAGTGTTTGATTTAAGTGTTAGCAACAGCGTGGTTACTGTGTTCGGAATATAAAACGTGCACTTGACTCTACACATATACACTACCGGCCATAATTATTAGGCCACCCCAGTTTTTTTAAAAGAAATGATTTATTTCATACTCTTTTTAGTATTTATTGCCAAATGAAAATTGAATTATTCGTTTGTTATTATTAATTTAGCAAAATTTTACAAGGCAAGGAAGCAAATATGAACTCGTCGGAATCACCCTAAATTTTCTTCATTTTTTCATTGATGAAACTGCAATATAGGTAATTATTAAATATTTGTAAATTCGAAGAGTGTTTTCTGGTAACCTTTGATTACTTGGCGAGTAAAATTGCAATTTTTTGCAAGTGTTTGAGAACTTTTGGGATAACCTAATAACAGAAGACGGAAAGTGTGACACAGAGATCCGAAGGCGAATTGGAATGGCGAAAGAAGCATTCCGGAAGTTGAGTAAAGTATTAAGAAACAGGAAAATTTCGCTAGAAACAAAGAAGAGAGTACTGGATTGCTATGTGATGTCGGTTCTTCAATATGGTAGTGAATGCTGGACAATATCCTCAAAGATGAAGGAAAAACTTGAAGCAACTGAAATGTGGTTCTACAGAAGCATACTTGACATAAAGTGGGGGATCAATTCCATATTACAATTAATATATAAAGTGACCCCTCACTTTGTGGTCACATCAGTTTCTATACATATATATTCCTGAGATCCAAAAGCACAAGGATGCATTCCAGGAGCAGAGTAAAGTATTAAGAAACAGGACAATTTCTCTAGAAACAAAGAAGAGAGTACTGGATTGCTACGTGTTGGCCGTTCTTCAATATGGCAGTGAATGCTGGACAATATTCTCAAAGATGAAGGAAAAACTTGAAGCAACTGAAATGTGGTTCTACAGAAGGATGCTGCGGATATCATGGATCGAGCATGTGAGCAATGATGAGGTTTTGAAAAGGATGGAAACAAAAAGGAAATTAATAGTGAGCATCAGGACGAGACAGCTGAAGTTCCTGGGACATGCAATGAGGAAGGAGGGCTTGGAGAACCTGATACTAACAGGCCAGATAGAGGGAAAAAGAGACAGGGGAAAGCAGCGGATAACATATTTGAAGGACCTAATCAGGTAGATGATGGAACGAGGGTTGCGAGGTGTAACAGGAGAAGGTGTGCTAAGAGCCACCAGGGAAAGGGGTAAGTGGAAAGCCATGATCGCCTGCGTCCTGAAGGGACAAGGCACATAGAAGAAGATCAGGCACGACTGAAACCCAGAAACAAAAAGATTTCTATGGAGATCCTGACCTCGATAAATCATTGTTGAGAAAATCATTTAATTTCTTTTTGTGTGTGTGTGTGTGTGTGTGTGTGTGTGTGTGTGTGTGTGTGTGTGTGTGTGTGTGTGTGTGTGTGTGTGTGTGTGTGCCATTGGTAATTTCGGGTTTGGTTTTCAAAATTCCGTGAGTTTTATTTTATTTATTTATTTATTTATTTTTTTCATGATTAATTTCGGAGTTTTCTGTTTGTTGTTGTCGTTTTTACAATAATGATCTGCACTTATTTTTTTGTGTGTGTGTGTGTGAGTCTTTAATTCTAAGATTAAAGTGTCCTGAATTTGAATTCGCTTGTTTTAAATTAATTACACTGCATTTAAATTTTTTTTTTTTTATCGCTAATTATATCCGGAGAATTGTGTTCGTAAATTGTGAAAGTGATTTTCAATGCAAGACAATGCTAGGCTCATTATCGGCTTTGTTATTTAAGCTTCCCGCTTGAAAGTCGATTATTATTATTATTATTATTATTATTATTATTATTATTATTCATCTTCTTCTCCTAACCCTCCACTTTCTTTTTTTTTCTTTTCCTCTTTCTTCTTTTTCGTTTTCTTTTCCAGGTCCACCTCATTTCTCCCTCTTCTAATCTCCTCCTCCTCATTTCTCCCTCTTCTAATCCCCTCCACCTCATTTGTCCATCTTCTAATCCACTCCTCCTCATTTCTCCTTCTTCTAATCTTCTCCTCCTCATTTCTCCCTCTTCTAATCCCTCCTCCTCCTCATTTCTCCCTCTTCCAATCCCCTCCTCCTCCTCATTTCTCCCTCTTCTAATCCCCTCCTCCTCCTCATTTCTCTCTCTACTAATCCCCTCCACCTCATTTCTCCTTCTTCTAATCTCCTCCTCCTAATTTCTCCCTCTTCTAATCCTCTCCACCTCATTTCTCCCTCTTCTAATCCCCTCCTCCTCATTTCTCCTTCTTCTAATCTCCTCCTCCTCATTTCTCCCTCTTCTAATCCTCTCCTCCTCATTTCTCCCTCTTCTAATCCCCTCCTCCTCATTTCTCCCTCTTCTAATCCTCTCCACCTCATTTCTCCCTCTTCTAATCCCCTCCTCCTCATTTCTCCTTCTTCTAATCTCCTCCTCCTAATTTCTCCCTCTTCTAATCCTCTCCACCTCATTTCTCCCTCTTCTAATCCCCTCCTCCTCATTTCTCCTTCTTCTAATCTCCTCCTCCTAATTTCTCCCTCTTCTAATCCTCTCCACCTCATTTCTCCCTCTTCTAATCCCCTCCTCCTCATTTCTCCTTCTTCTAATCTCCTCCTCCTCATTTCTCCCTCTTCTAATCCCCTCCTCCTCATTTCTCCCTCTTCTAATCCCCTCCTCCTCATTTTTCTTCGGCTTTTTCTTCTCTTCCTTTTTTCTTTTTTTTTTCCTCATCTCTATTCGTTTCCTTTTCATTTCTTTTATTTCACTTCATCTCTCTCTCTCTCTCTCTCTCTCTCTCTCTCTCTCATATATATGTCTTTTAATGCTTTCAAAACGAAGCTGCTATCCTTTATTAATCATAGATAAACACTCCTAACCCCATGAACATAGACCAGACTAGTCTCCCTGAAAGCAAAACACTGCGCCTCCTCGGCCTAAATCTATCAGCCTACCTCAAATGGAATGACTTCAATAAATCCATAGCTAAATCTGCTGCTCAGAAGGTTGGTTAACTGTGTAGGACAAGAAAATTTTTCTCGTCTAAATCTAAACTTATTTACAAATGGAACTTTGTGTGTGTATGTGTGTCTCTGTGTGTGTGTGTGTGTGTATGTGTGCCTGCGTGTGTGTGTGTGTGTGTGTGTGAGTGTGTGTCCATTACCTATAGACTCCAAAACGGCTGAACCGATTTTCTTGAAAATGTACACAGTTGTACTATAAGCGTCTGCGAGTGTTCTTAGCTAAGTTTTGTGTCGAGGGACCCCTGATAAATATCGATAATCGAAAAAATCGGGTAATAGAAGGAGTGGTCCGATTTTAATCAAATTTAATACACTCATAGACAAAGACATAAGAAACGATATTCAGAAGTTTCAAGGCATCAGTTCTTTCAATAGTGCAGAAAATTTGATATCGATGCCAGGGAATCAAAATTTGACTTACATCCATTCATTTTTCTTTCAATCTATGGTTTCGCTTTAACTGGAAACAACTATTGCTTTTTAGTCTTTCGTGCCAACGTCCAAATAGTTTGAGCTCCAGGACCATGGATTAGTTTTAAAGCTTTCATTACACCCGAGCAACGCCGGGCTATACTGCTAGTCATAGATAACCGTTCCTAACACCATGAACATATGAGAGACTAGTCTCCCTGAAAGCAAAACACTACACCTCCTCGGCGTAAATCTATCAGCCGACCTCAAGTGGAAAAACTACAATGAATCCATAGCTAAATCTGCTGCTCAGATGGCTGGTTCACTGTGTAGGGCAAAAGTTTTTTCTCGTCTAAATCGCATATATAAATCTACCATCCGCCCGTGCATGGAATACTGCTGTCACATTTGGTCGGGTGCCCCTGCTATTCATCTCGGGCCTCTTGACAAAATCCAACGAAGTATCTGCAATATAACTGATCCTGACCTGGTAGCTCAACTCCAGTCACTTTCTCACCGACGTATTGTGGCTTCCCTGTCTCTTTTATAAACACTTTCACGGCTTCTGCTCCGATGAGTTTAGCTCCCTGGCGCCCTCTCTGCATGAATATACTCGAGCAACTAGACAAGCGGTTAGGTCCCAATTCTTTTCCTTAGCTTTTTCATGTAGTAACTTTCAAACACTCTCAATGAGATTCATGTCTGCCATAACAGTAACATCCTCCGCAGAAAGAAATGTCTTAACAGACATGGCGCGTTATATAAATCTAAACTTATTTATAAATGGAACTTTGTCTGTGTATGTGTATATGTGTGTGTGTGTGTGTCCGTTACCTATAGACTCCGAAACGGCTGAACTGATTTTCTTGAAGATTTACACAGTTGTACTATAAGTGTTCTTAGCTAGGTTTTGTGTTGAGGTACACTCGATAAATATCGAATATCGAAAATCGAAAATCGAAAATCGAAAATCGAAAAAATCGGGTTATAGAAGGAGTGGTCCAGTTTTAATCAAATTTTATATACTCATAGACAAAGACATAAGAAACGATATTTAGGAGTTTCAAGGTTGCAGTTCTTACAATAGTGCAGAAAATCGATAATATATATATATATATATATATATATATATATATATATATAACAGGCAAGATGATTGTGTGTGTGTCTGTTTATCTGCCTGTATGTCTGTATTTTCTTCATTTCTTTCATTTTAGTTTTTGCTCTAAGTAGGTATAATTGTAGTTCTTAGTCTCAGCCATGACACCATTTACTCAGAGGACTTATTTAGCCTTCAAAATTCAGTTTACGATGAAAGAAACTTATTTGATATCGATACCAGAAAATCAAAATTTGACTTACATCCATTCATTTTTCTTTCAGTCTACGGTTTCGCTTTAACTGGAAACAACTATTGCTTTTTAGTCTTTCGTGCCAACGTCCAAAGAGTCTGAGCTCCAGAACCATGGATTAGTTCTAAAGCTTTCATTACACCCGAGTAACGCCAGGCTATACTGCTAGTTTATGTATAAATGCATCCTCGTAACACTGTAAAATAGAGATTTTTTTTTTGTTAAATGTGTTTTTATTTTTATTTTTTTATTCTTTTACTAAAATAAGTGATATTGTTTAAATACAACTAAATTATATTGAATTCTTGCTTTCTTCAAACACATAGAAAATTTATTCACATATTTAAAAACATGGTTCTCTTCCATGACACTGGAACAATAGCTGTTTGGCCCTCCCTCTCCAAATAGGTTGCCGACCCCTGCCCTACATCAACGATGTCTTCGATGCAAAAATCATTAACATCTTTAGGCAGAACAACATAAACGCACGGATATATAGGCGGTCAAGAACCTTACGCAACCTGCTAAGCAAAGACCTATCTACACCGTGCAAAAAAAAAAAACAACTGCCCCATTGATGACTCCAAATTATGCAATAAAAAGGTGTGTGTATATCGCAACGTGCGGCGAATGTCAGGAAGAATATGGTACATCATCACCGACAAATACGTCGAGCTCATTTCAAATGCAGAATTCTTGCCTCCGCCCTCGACGTCGTCAAACTACGCTTCATGGACGCAATCGAAATAAGAAATCGAAAACCAACCATCGACTCCAAAGAAGAATCTAACGAATTAACTCATCTGCTATTTACTCAACCCACCCTTCAACCGGCCTCCTCACCAACAATTCTATGGCATAATTTAATAATTTTACAACCTCAATTTAATTTCTGGACCCCTCCTTCTACCACAATAATTATAGCAGAAGAATATATATTTAATAAATACACACGCACCAAATTTCCCCACAACACCAGCCCCATGAATAATGGGCAACACCCTCCATACAACCCACCACGAAAAACAAAATATCATTTTTTATTCCTCTCCCCTACACCTGGGGAAAATATTTATATATAACTATTATAATATATGTATATATATATATATATATATATATATATATATATATATATATATATATATATTATTTATTCATAAATTATAACATGGATATGTTACAATATCACTATTGCGCATATTCAACTACTGAATCCTTTGCAAAATTTTTGAATAAAGCCATTCTTGGAATTGCTGAAGAATATGCCATCGTAAGAACTGAAGAAAACTTGAAAAAGACAAAAACGAGCAACAACACGTCACAAAAAACAAAAAAAACCAAAAAAACAAAGCGACACTAACGCGAGTGTTCTAAAATGGAGGATCGATTTGCTATAACGTTGTATGGGAAAATGAGCCCCCGACTAAAATTGGAATCCTTGTCTATTGAACAGGTTAATAGGCTCATCCCTTGTTCCCTGTTTAGGATGTGGTTTCCGGCTTTATCTTTTCCGATCTTTTCACTATTACGTAGCCCCCTGCACATCAGTGGCGTTACCGCCTTGCTCGGGGTGATACGATTAAAAAAATAAATAAATAAATAAAATAAAAAAAATAAAAAAAATATATATAGATATATAAAATGCAATCTGTGAGTCTGTGTGTGACTCTTCCCTATGCACGCCTACATTTTTGATAGACTAAACTATCGCCCGGTTCACACTCCACCCACGTCTATTGAACAGGTGAAGAGGCTCATCCCTTGTTCCCTGTTTAGGATGTGGTTTCCGGTTTTCTCTTCTCTAATCTTTTCACTCTTACGTAGCCCCCTGCACATCAGTGGTGATATGATTAAAAAAAAAATGAAAGTGATTTCAACTTGAAAGCTCACAAAAAAAATCAATGATTTCTGCTGTTCAGTAACTTTGAAAAAAGTTACTTTAAACGTCTCTTTATTGTGTTCTCTCAAACTGTTGCAGATCTTCCAAGAATATAAAAGTTGTTTTTTTTTTAAGAACGATGCAATTTTGTTGTTCAATCAATGAGACTAAGGTCATTTGTCCAGGTAAACGGTAATAATGGCACAGAAAAATCTACTTGGTAACAACAAAATATTCTAGTATAATTATTGAACAGGTGAAGAGGTTCATCCCTTGTTTCCTGTTTAGGATGTGGTTTCCGGTTTTTCTCTCTTCCAATCTTTTCACTCTTTTTATTTTTATTTTTATTTTTTTTTCAATTGGCGTAGATAGACTAAACTATCGCCCGGTTCACACTCCACCCACGTCTATTGAACAGGTGAAGAGGCTCATCCCTTGTTTCCTGTTTAGGATGTGCTTTCCGGTTTTCTCTTTTCCAATCTTTTCACTCTTTTTTTTTTTTTTTTATTTTTTTTTTCAGTTGGAGTAGATAGACTAAACTATCGCCCGGTTCACACTCCACCCACGTCTATTGAACAGGTGAAGAGGCTCATCCCTTGTTTCCTTTTTAGGATGTGGTTTCCGGTTTTTCTCTTTCCCAATCATTTCACTCTTTTTTTTTATTTTTATTTTTTTCAGTTGGAGTAGGTAGATCTATCTATCGCCCGGTTCACACTCCACCCACGTCTATTGAACAGGTTAAGAGGCTCATCCCTTGTTCCCTGTTTAGGATGTTGTTTCCAGTTTTTCTCTTTTCCAATCTTTTCACTCTTAAGTAGCCCCCTCCGCATCAGTGGCGTTTTCGCCTTGCTTGGGGTGATATGATTAAAAAAAACAAAAACAAAAAAATAAAAACACCAATTTTGCTAAAAAAAAAAAAATACGGCGAACTATCTCTGGAAAACGCCAGAAATTCATTCACAACTTCACTAACAGCTAAAGGCTCGACAACAATCGACAAACAACCATAAAAGCCAAAATATTGTGAATCCAGTGAGGATAGAACACTGTATAGCATTAATGGGGAAAACAGTCAGTCAGTTTAGTGCCATACGTGCTACACGCTTGGGCGATCATGTCTCGAAAGAGACATATCTGACTGGGCAGAAGATTATCCAGCAGTAGATTGCCATTGCTTTCTGCCAATATAGAACCCAATCTGTCCTGTTATTTGACTCGTAGCTAGAGAGGGAAGAAATGTATTATATTATTAAGTAACAATTGGTGGGGGTTCAGTTTATTACTTCATAACAATAGAAAACCGATCCCCCACTTTATGCCCAGTAAAAGCCTTAATCAGGTTTCTTACTATTATATTCAGTCAGTTAAGTGCCATGTGTAATACACGCTTTGGGCGATCATGTCTCTTTCGAGACATGACTGACTAGGCAAAATATTATCCCGTAGTAGGCTGTCATTGCATTCTGCAGTGGACTGGTTGCCGACTAAGGCTATAGAACTCAATCTGTCCTGTTATTTGACTCATCGCTAGAGGGGGAAGTAATGTATTATATTATCAAGTAGTAATAAGTGGGGATCAGTTTATTACTTCATAACAATAGAAAACAGATCCCCCACTTTATGCTCAGTAGAAGCCTCAATCATGTCTTCAACTATTATATTCAGTTAGTCAATTAAGACATGACTGACTGGACAGAAGATTTTCACGCAGTAGGTTGCCAATTCGTTAAACTTTTTGAGTTTAACTTCAACAAATTTTCCCTTTCGGACTTTTTGGCCAATGGAGCCGATTGTTTACAATGGTTAATGTAATTATTGTAAAAATGTTCTGAGTTGCACGGGCAACGCCGGGCTATGATGCTAGTATTTTCACATTATAAGGAGGTGAAAGTCGGTTCTCTGTGTAGGGCCCGGAAGTTTTTTTCCGTCTAAATCTATTCTGCACATATATCAATCTACCATCCGCCCGTGCATTGAATACTGCTGCCATATCTGGTCGGGTGCCCCTGCTATTCTCCTCGGGCTTCTTGATAAGGTTCAGAGGAGGGTCTGTAATGTGATAGATACCGACTTGGCAGATCGCCTGCAGTCTCTCTCCCACCGGCGCGACGTGGCTTCCCTGTGTCTCTTCTATAAATACTTTCACGGCTTCTGCTCCGATGAACTTAGATCACTGGTGCCCCCTAAATACGAATTTGCACGAGATACTAGATTAGCAACTAGATCCCACCCTTTTACTGTGAAACCGATAAAATGCAACCGTAACTTCTACTCCAACAGTTTCTTTCCTCGCACTTCCCGACTGTGGAATTCTCTTCCACACGATTTGCTTCCCCGACGGCTACAATCTCCAGGAGTTTAAATGTAAGGTCAATAGACACCTCCTAACACACTAACCTGCTCCTATTCTATCAAACACTCTTCCTATCTGCCCAACCCTCATCCTCGCTATCCTTACTCATCTGTCATCTTCCTCCTGACATTCCCTATGTCTAACCACTCCTTCTCTTTACCTTCCCCTATGTAGCCCCATGCGCAATAGTGGCAGTGGAATGCCTTGCTTGGGGTGAGATGATTAAAAAAAAAAAGAAAGAAAAAAAGCCCCCTGCACACCAGTGGCATTACCGTCTTGCTTGGGGTGAGATGATTAAAAAAAAAGGTGAAAACAAAATAAACCAGCTGCTGACTTTCAGGGTTTTGGAAGGCGAGACGTACCGAAAGAAGCAGGAAGACACATGAATTAATAGCATTTTTGTTTTTCGAACAGATTCTTTCGAAATCATTCGGCTTATTGTTTTACACGAGAAAGACCGCTTTTATTTCTTTATCAACCGTTTCCCTCAAGACTTTCCGACATACTACTGGGTGCATCTTAATTTTTACCGCTAAATTCTTTGCAACTACACTTACTAAAATAAATCTTCACGTACAATCAGTCAGTTAAGTGCCATACGTGATACACGCTTTGGGCGATCATGTCTCGAAAAAGACATGACTGACTGGGCAGAAGATTATCCAGCGGTAGGTTGCCATTGGGTTCTGCGGTAGACTGGCTGGCAGCCAAGGATACAAAACCCAATCTGTCCTATTATTTGACTCATAGGTAGAAGGGACAAATGTATTATATTATTAAGTAGTAATTAATAGGGGGGTCAGTTTATTACTTCATAACAATATAAAACCGATCCCCCACTTTATACTCAGTCGAAGCCTTAATCATGTTTCCTATTATATTCAGTCAGTCAGTTAAGTGTCATACGTGATACACACTTTTAGCGATCATGTCCCGAAAGACACATGACTGACTGGGTAGAAGATTATCCCGCAGTAGGTTGCCATTGCTTTCTGCGGTAGACTAGTTGCTGACCAAGGCTATAGAACCCAATCTGTCCTCTTATTTGATTCATAGCTAGAGAGGGAAGAAATGTATTATATTATTAAGTAGTAATTAGTTGGGGATCAGTTTATTACTTCATCAAAATAGAAAGCCTATCCCCCACTTTATGCACAGTAGAAACCTTAATCATGTCTCCAACTAATGTATTCAGTCAGTTAGTTAAGTGCCATACGTGATACACGCTTTGGGCGATCATGTATCCAAAGGGACATGACTGACTGGGCAGAAAATTATCCCGCAGTGGGTTGCCATTGCTTTCTGCGGTAGACTGGTTGCCAGCCAAGGCTATAGAACGCAATCAGTCCTATTATTTAACCCATAACTGGAGGGAAGAGACGGATTAATACCTTTCCCAAGGGTATTTGTGAGTAAGTGAATGCAAGGTAGTCAACTGGAATTCGAACTCGGTTCCCCGATTTATCGTTCCGAGTCGGTAGCCACTGCACTACAGCGCATATCGTCGGTATGGTTAATCGGAGAAAATAGACGAAAATCTTATTTATTAAACCTCATTCAGTAAGGGACTCTTAGGCCTTGTATTGTGTAAAAATGTATTACATGGTCGTAGGATGTAAGGCAAGCGGAATCTAAGAGCTGGGTTCGAATTCCAACCGAATCGACTTCCAACCGAATCTTTGCAACCGAGCTAATTTTAAACCCCATCGAGGCATAGCGGTTTTAAAATCAAGCCAAAATTAGGCAAAACAAACAAAAAAAAAAAAAAAAGATAATGGCTCACCCAGAACAAAATTCAAGAGTAAAGACATTTTAACTCCAAGCCGAAAACAAAGCTACTGAACTTTGAAAAAATATTTCTAACTTTTTCATCAAAGAATGTCGAAATGGGAGGCTGGACAACCGGCCAGCAGAGAGGAGGAAAGCATGGCAAACTAAGACAAGATTCCAGGCAATGAAATTTCTAAGAAAACAAAATCAAGCCATTATCTTTTTTTTTTTTTTTTTTTTTTGGTCGTTTTGCCTAATTTTTGCTTGATTTTAAAACTTTTCATGCTTAATTGAAGGATTGATTTTGTTTTCTTAGCAGAAATTTCATTGCCTGGAATCTTGTCTTAGTTTGCTAGGCCTTCCTCTTCTCTGTTGGCCGGTTGGCTAATCTCATATTTCCACATTCTGTGACGAAAAAGTTAGAAATATTTTTTCAACAGTCAGTAGCATTGTTTTCGGCTTGGAGTTAAAATGTCTTGAATATTGTTGAATTCTGTTCTGGGTGAGCCATTATCTTTTTTTTTTCTTTTTTTTTTTTCGTTTTGCCTAATTTTTGCTTGATTTTAAACCTTTTCATGCTGAATTGAAGGATTGATTTTGTTTTCTTAGCAGAAATTTCATTGCCTGGACTTTTGCAAAATTAAAACTTAGCAATTCAACAACTTTTTTTTTTTCCATTGGAGCAGATAGACTAAACTATCGCCCGGTTCACACTCCACCCACGTCTATTGAACAGGTGAAGAGGCTCATCCCTTGTTTCCTGTTTAGGATGTGGTTCCCGGCTTTCTCTTTTCCAATCTTTTCACTCTTACGTAGCCCCCTGCGCATCAGTGGCGTTATCGCCTTGCTTGGGGTGATATGATTAAAAAAAATAAATAATCAGAGGTATAGTAGCCGTAACCTAGCCGTGATTCTTAATGTTAGTGTTGAGCTTGTCATGCCTGTGCCAGTTTATTTATTCTTGGCTTTGTGACTGAAAGAACTATTCAGGCGTCGTTTGCCCCGTTGAGTCTGCTACGTTTCTTGGTCTTCATTCCAAGGACAGTAGAAAAGGCTTGTTCACATAGATAAGTGGTTGAAAATCATATGAGAAATTTTACCGTTCTAGAGGCTTGAATGTAAGATACTTTAAGAAAGTTTGGAGTAGAGGGAATTCTTCCTTGAAATGTTGTCTCATTAATAATTTGGCATAGTATGAAATTATTTGAAAGTTGAAAGTTAATTGCCTCTTCCCAAACCAAACATACATTACCCACCAAAATAGGGGCTCATTATCCCACTGGGGTAATTTACCCCAGGATTGGGAACCATGGTTATAAGGGAACGTCTATAATAGCATTAGCATATTGACTGTACGAAATCCTTCATTTTTACTGGTCTTATTAGTACGGCCACCAAATCACTAGAGTCTAACTATACTAATGCGACGATTTCACTAAAAACAAAGAGGAGAGTGCTGGATTGCTATGTGATGTCAGTTCTTCAATATGGCAGTGAATGCTGGACAAGATCATCAAAGATGAAGAAAACACTTGAAACAACCGAAATGTGGTCTACAGAAGCATACTGGACATAAAGTGGGGGATCAATTTCATATTACAATCAATATATAAAATGATCCCTCACTTTGTGGTCACAGAAGTTTCTATACATTTATATACCTGAGATCCAAAAGCACAAGGATACATTCCAGAAGTTGAGTAAAGTATTAAAAAACAGGAAAATTTCGCTAGAAACAAAGAAGAGAGTACTGGATTGTTATGTGATGTCAGTTCTTCAATATGGCAGTGAATGCTGGACAATATCATCAAATAAGTCCTCTGAGTGAATGGTATCATGGCTGAGACTAAGAACTACAATTATACCTACTTAGAGCCAAACCCGAAACAAAAACTAAAATAAAAGGCTGAAAAATACAGACATACAGGCAGATAAACACACACACACACACACAAACATCTTGCCTTTTATATATATATATATATATATATATATATATATATATATATTATCGATTTTCTGCACTATTGTAAGAACTGCAACCTGGAAACTTCTGAATATCGTTTCTTATGTCTTTGTCTATGAGTGTATCAAATTTGAATAAAATCAGACCACTCCTTCTATAACCCGATTTTTTCGATTATCGATTTTCGATATTTATCGGGTTTACCTCGACACAAAACCTAGCTAAGAACACTCGCAGACGCTTATAGTACAACTGTGTAAATTTTCAAGAAAATTGGTTCGGCCGTTTCGGAGTCTATAGGTAACGGACACCCACACAAACACACATCCACACACAAAGTTCCATTTATAAACTACTATAGATTACTCATTTCAGAAATAAATACAAATCTCTCATGCTGCTTAACCCTGTCTCTCTTTCCTTCTATCTGTCCTGTGAGTATTAGTTTCTCCAGGCCCTTCTTCCTCATTATGCGTTTCAGGAACCCCATCTGTTTCTTCCTGATGTTAAGTTTTTTGTTTTCTTCTCGTTTGCATCCTCTCCAACACCTCCACATCGCTCAGGTGCTCGGTTCATGGTATCCTCAGCATCCTTCTATAGAACCAAATTTCTGCTGCCTCAAGGCTCTCCTTTCCTCTTTGAAGAGGTCGTCCCAAGTTCTCTGCCTTAAAGAAGGACATATACCAGATAACAAACCAGCATATTTTTCTTTTTTTTCCAATGATAAAAGCTCCAGTTAGCTTTTGAAATACGTCATTGAGAATGTCAATGCTTCAATATGTGAACAAATCAACTATAAAAAATTGTAAATAAATACGATGTATCTAAATACAAATTAGAGACCTGTCATAATAGATCATTCCAGCCTATGTACAATAATGAATCAGATGTAATATAGGTGAAAAATTCAACTAGAAAAATTTAGAATAAATACGATGTATCTAAATACAAATTAGAGACCTGTCATAATTGATCTTTTCAGCCTATGTACAATAATGGATCTTACGTCATATAGGTGAACAATTCAAATTAAAAAATGTAAATAAATACGATGTATCTGAATACAAATTAGAGACCTGTCATAATAGATCATTCCAGCCTATATACAATAATGGATCATATGCAATATAGGTGAACAATTCAAATAGAAAAATTGAGAATAAATACGATGTATTTAAATACAAATTACAGAAATGTCAACATAGATCATTCCAGCTTATGTACATTAATTGATCATATGTAATATAGGTGAACAATTCAAATGGAAAATATTTTGAATAAATACTGTGTATTTAAGTACAGACAAGAAACATGTCATAATAGATCTATCCGGCCTTTTACAGTAATGGATCATATGTAATATAGGAAAACAATTGAAATAGAAAATGTTAAATAAATACGATGTATGTAAATCAGAGACATGTCATGATAGATCGTTCTAGCCTATGTATAATAATGGATCATATGTAATATAGTTAAACAATTCACCTAGAATAATTGAGAATAAATACGATGTATTTAAATACAAATTAGAAACATGTCATAATAGATCTTTTCAGCCTATATCCACTAATGGATGATATGTAATATAAGCGAGCAATTCAACTAGAAAAATCGAAAATAAATACGATGTATCTAAATATAAATATATAATGTAAATACAGGAGAGCTATGCGGGCATTAAACATACACAAATATGCCTGATAGGCTATCCGGCCTAGTAGACAGACAGACAGACAGACTTGGATACGTGCGTATAGTTACAATACTATATATATAGTATAAATAGTTGCAATGCCTCATCTCAGAAGTTACATTATTCGGTTTATTGTCCTCATCTTTGTTGCCATTTGTACGACGTTTAGGTCGTTGTACGCCCCGGCCTTCTTCGAACCGAACCCTTTATTACAATCACTGTGGTATATAAACTCCATTCTTTGCCTAGTGCTTCTTCTGGAAATCATGAGTTATCTCCCTCTAACCCTGTAAGTTACTTGTTCACTTCTACTGTGGCCTGGTAATGAACTCACAACGCTTTGGGTCAAGTCACAGGAACTAACCAACGTCTATATCCACTGGGCCAAGGACAATAACAACTGAATTTTGGGGACTTATAAAACTTATGTCCAGTAATTCTTTCTTCTTTTTACCAGACTTCCGGAAGGAGTACTCGGCAAGGAGTAGAGTTCATATACCGCAGTGATTGTAATAAAGAATTCGGTTCGAAATTACTAGCACCTGTATTGAGTTCCTAGTTCCTTCTAAAGTCTTTAATTCTAAGTATTAGATGATGAATACAAGAGTAGGTAGGTTCTAATTAATCCCTGGTCTTTTGAACAAAAGCAAAATTTTCAAATTTTCTAGTTTCCTGCTATACTTATAAAATCTCTAACTGAACTCTGAAAATGTTATTTACTAATTAGATATTGATGTTCTTCAAGTCTACATTTAGCTGTTCAGTCATTTAAGTGTCATACAGGATACACGCTTTGGGCGATCATGTCTCGAACGAGACATGACTGACTGGGAAGAAGATTATCCCGCAATAGACTGCCATTGCTTTCTGCGGTAGACTGGTTGTCAGCCAAGGCTATAGAACCCACTCTGTCCTATAATTTAACCCAGAACTGGAGGGAAGAGGGAAGAGATGGATTAATATCTTTCCCACGGGTATCTGTGCGCAAGTGAATACAAGGAATTCAACTGGAATTCGAACTCGGCTCCCCGGTTTGTCGTTCCGAGTCGATATCGACTGCACCACAACGCACATCCTTAGCCATTATCTTTCCTTATTAGCTCTTAAGAACTCTTCTTCTTGCCCTTTCTTATGCTAGCATAACACCACATCTACATTGAGTGGCTCTTAGGCCTTATATATCAGTAAATAAGTAAAATCTCTGCTCTGTCGAGAATCAAATTCGGGTTTCTCTTTTGGCATTTGTCCACTTTGGGTGGAAGTAAGAATTTTGGCTCTTCACTGCCCAGGAAGAGAGGTGGCCGCAGGGGGTACTGGTTTAAAATGTGGCACGGAAAGCTATTAGTGAGCGTGTCTCTACAAACCGCTGGAAGGAACCGACGTCTGGTCACAAAGGAATCTTGGCAATAATTCCAGGACTCCAGGGTTTCTTGAATTGCTTTCGATTTCTACCAAGATGCCTCTGATCCAAACAGCAAGTTGTTTTCTTGTTTTTTCACTAAAATCCTCATTACTTGCTTAAGGCATATGTTTTACACGATGGTTCACGCTTTACGAGACCTGAGAGCCGGGCCGGACTGAGAGTGTTATAGGATCTCGGGTAGAAAATAAAATAAGCTCCCTTCCCCATTCTTTACAGTTAAATGTGCAGCAGATGAACTATACATATTGGCATAACTAAGTAAGGGCTTTAGTTTAATATATATATATATATATATATATATATATATATATATATATATATATATATATAATGTGATAGGTACTGATCTGGCGGCTCGACTGCAGCCACTTCCCCATCGTCGAAATGTGGCCTCCCTTTGTCTGTTCTATAAATACTTTCATGGCTTCTGCTCGGACGAACTTAAGTCAGTGATGCCTCCTCAACAGGTGTTTACTCGTGCAACCTGACTGGCAACTGGGTCCCACCCATTCACAGTCAGGTTAGCCAAATGCAGACGACAATTCTACTCCTGCAACTTCTTCTCTCGCACTTCCCGCCTGTGCAACTCGCTCCCGTATTCTTGCTTTCCTGACAACCTCCAGAAATTTAAATGCAAAGTCAATACTCATCTACTAACCACTGGACTCTAGCTCTCTCCCCACCCCCGTATAACCTTCCCTTTCTCTCCACCTATGTATCTGTCATGCACCTGCTTTCTCAGCTTTCTATTGTTCCTTTCTAACTAGTTTGTATTCCTCGCTCTTTTCTAATTAATCTTTTAACATTTATGTAACCCCCTGCACATCAGTGGCGTTTCCGCCTTGCTCGGGGTGAAATGATTAAAAAAAAACATGTATATATCCGAGTGAGTACATAACGAAGAAAGAAATTTTTTTCACCGTCCAAAATATTAATTTAAAACAGTGCTCGATATATAATATATAGAGCCGTGAATATTTAGTATAAATTATGTTTTAGAACATGTACATAATTTTTTTCTATATATGTCCTCTATAATCATATGTAAAATAAAAATATAAAAAAAAAAAATATTCCATACCGAAAACCCCTCCACACACAACGTTCTTCGAAATTCTAACCAAAAGATATACCCGACCGATAAAAACTTACATTCCAACAGATAAGGCCATTAATCAACAACAATTTAGCACTTACACACCAAGTTCTTCAAAAGTCTAACGGTAAAAACGGAAGACACATTCCCTTCATTATCAATAACCCCAACCAACCCCACAACAACAATGAACCAAATATAAACAGCGGATGATTCCAGTTCTTGCTTATTCCTCCTGAAGAAACGTTGGACACCCAACGTTGAAACAAACATATGATTGTAGAGGGCATATATAGAGAAAATTATGTACATGTTCTAAAACATAATTCATAATATATATATGCATAAACAGATTTGAAAACTTCAAAGCTCTGAAGATGGTAAAAACAAAGCGTAATGACATGTTAAACAAAATTTCTATTTTATTAATATGAATTAACATGTAAACAATGTACTAAATTATAAAATTCATGATAATAGATATTAGAAAGGCATATTGAGGCTTACGGCCTATCACGTTCACTACACCGGTTCTTACTCGATCACCGAAGTTAAACAACCTTGTGCATGATCAGTACTTAGATGGGTGACCGTTTGGGAATACCAGGTGCTGTAAGCGTTTATTTTTTTTTGGTCGGTTGTGGGTTCTTACACCTGTTTTCACTCGATCACCAAAGTTAAACAACGTTGAGCCTGGTCAGTACTTAGTTGGGTGACCGCCTGGGAATACCAAGTGCTGTAAGCGATTGCTTATTTATTTATTTTATTTTTATTTATTTTTTTTTTTGTCGGTTGTACGTGCATTGGATATCGGAAAGAGAAATCGGTGAACCGAGTTCGAATTCCAGTTGAATACCCTGCATTCACTTAAGCACTGGTACCCTTGGCAAAGGTATTAATCCGTCCCTTCCCTCCAGTTACGGGTTAAATAACAAGGGTAGGACTTGGGGACCCTGCCCTTAAAAACAAATCTCAATGAATCTTGATTAAAACAAATCAAAACGATTTTCAGCATTAAATGACCTAATGAAGGTTGATATGCTGGTTAAATGAATGAACCAACAGATATTGAAATGAATTAACATACACTTTTAAAAGTAAATATTTACATTTTAACAAACCCTTCAGAGTTCATCCTGGGAAGATCAGAAGTTTAAAGTTGAAGTAACTTCTACACCTGTTCAAAATACCGAAGAGAATTCTGAACTGGACGACCAGTGAACCCATCGACTGCTATTGGAGAAGGAAAAACATAATAATAATTACATTACGTTATTATTGAAAGTTTCGTTTTTAGACACGGACGGTGATGGGTATGACGATAAACTGCATCTGGCAGCAAGGCCTCTGATTGAGAAATTGTGAGTAGCATGGAACCACCTCTTAATTGCTGTTGTTTCCAAGTCCACGGTAGCACCTGTTAGGGTCCCAGCTATGGGCAAATAGTTTATCCCCTAAACTGGGGTCAAAACATTATGAAAGTATAAAAATAGACTTTTATGCAAATATATACATAAAAATAGACTTTTATACAAATTATACATTTTTGAAAGAAATATATTACCATAACATATTTTTGAAGAAAATATATTCCCAGCAAAACATTTTTGAATACAAAACTAGAAGACATTATCAGTTCTCTAAAATAAAAAAGAATAAAAAAAAAATTTCATAAAAATCTGACTAAATCAACCTTCTCACTATAACCGAACATTATAATAAATACCTTAAAACCCCACCTTTTGGGCTTTAACTAACCTACAGAGGTTGATATACCGTTAAGCAAAACTCAAACTCAAACTCAAACTCAAATAGAATAACATTTCAGAGTTCAGGCAAGAAGAGTCTACCCGGTTACATGTCGGTAGATGTTGTGAAGGAATGGATTCTTGAACGGAAAGCGAAATGAATGGAATTTTAATCCCTTCCTTCGGGTAGACGTGTATATACGTTATTATTGAAAGTTTCTTTTTTAGACACGGGCGGTGGTGGGTATGACGATAAACTGCATCTGGAAGCAAGGCCTCTGATTGAGAAATTGTGAGTAGCATGGAACCACCTCTTAATTGCTGTTGTTCCCAAGTCCACGGTAGCACCTGTTAGTGTCCCAGCTATGGGCAAATAGTTTATCCCCTAAAATGGGGTCAAAACACTATGAAAATATAAAAAGAGACTTTTATGCAAATATATACATAAAAATAGACTTTTATACAAATATATACAATTTTGAAATAATTATTACCATAACACATTTTTGAAGAAAAAAATATTCTCAGCAAAACATTTTTGAATCCAAAACTAGAAGACATTTTCAGTTCTCTAAAATAAAAAATAATAAAAACAAAAAATTTTCATAAAAATCTGACGAAATCAACCATCTAACTACAACCGAACATGATAAAAATACCTTAAAATCCCACCTTTTGGGCATTAAATAACCTACAACGGTTGATATGCCGTTAAGCAAATCTCAAACTCATTTCAGAGTTCAGGCCAGAAGAGAAATCTATCCATTTAGAGGCTACCCGGTTACATGTCGGTAGATGTTGTGAAGGAATGGATTCTTGAACGAAAGGCGAAATGAATGGGATTTTAATCCCTTCCTTTGGGTAGACGTGTATATACGTTATTATTGAAAGTTTCCTTTTTAGGCACGGATGGTGGTGGGTATGACGATAAACTGCATCTGGCAGCAAGGCCTCTGATTGGGAGGTTGTGAGGAGCATGTAATCCCCTCTTAATTGCTGTTGTTCCCAGATCCACCCTAACTTGAAGTGGGAGCACCTATTAGGGTCCCAGCTATGTGTAAATACTTAACCCCCAAACTGAGGTTAAAAACTATGAAAGTATAAAAATAGACTTTTATAGAAATATATACATAAAATAGACTTTTATAGAAAAATATACTTTTTTTGAAGGAAAATAATATTGCCATAACACACTTTTGAAGAAAAAAAAAGGAATTATTACCAGCAATACATTTTCGAATGCAAAACTTGAAGATATCTTCAGTTTTCTACAAAAAAAAAAGAATTAATTTTTATAAAAATCTGATTAAATCAACCTTCTCACTATAAACAAACATTAAAAAATACCTACGATGAACTTAGCTCACTAGTGTCTCTTATATATGAATTTACTCGAGCCAGAAGATTAGCAACTAGGTCCCACACGTTTACTGTGAAGCCAATAAATTCTAAACGCAAATTCTACTTCATCAGCTTCTTCTCTCGCACTTCCCACCTGTGGAATTCCCTTCCATTTACTTGCTTCCCTGGCAGCTACAATCTCCAAGAATTTAAATGTAAAGTCAATAGTCATCTCCTATCTCATTAACTTGCATCCTCTCTCTCATGCTCCTTTCCCCGTCCACTCCACTCTCATCAGTATTCTCATCCTTCTCTTACCCACTTTCTGACACCCCATATAACCTGTCAATCTTTCTCATGAGTTTCCTCCGATGCAACCCCCTGAAAAACAGTGGCAGTAAAATGCTTTACTTGAGACGACACGATTATATATATATATAAAAAGATAGATAAATAGATAGATAGCCCGACAGTACGCTTTTGTTTGTTTTTTTTTTGTTTTTTTTTTGTGTTGCTTCAAGTCTCTTCTTCATCTGCGAGGAGATTGTCCAGCATTCACTGCCATATAGGAGGACTGATATTACATAACAACTCAGTACTCTTTTCTTTGTTTCTGTTGCTTCAAGTCTCTTCTTCATCTGCGAGGAGATTGTCCAGCATTCACTGCCATATAGGAGGACTGATATTACATAACAGTTCAGTACTCTTTTCTTTGTTTCTGTTGCTTCAAGTCTCTTCTTCATCTGCGAGGAGATTGTCCAGCATTCACTGCCATATAGGAGGACTGATATTACATAACTGTTCAGTCCTCATTTCTTTGTTTCTGTTGCTTCAAGTCTCTTCTTCATCTGTGAGGAGATTGTCCAGCATTCACTGCCATATAGGAGGACTGATATTACATAACAGTTCAGTACTCTTTTCTTTGTTTCTGTTGCTTCAAGTCTCTTCTTCATCTGTGAGGAGATTGTCCAGCATTCACTGCCATATAGGAGGACTGATATTACATAACAGTTCAGTACTCTTTTCTTTGTTTCTGTTGCTTCAAGTCTCTTCTTCATCTGCGAGGAGATTGTCCAGCATTCACTGCCATATAGGAGGACTGATATTACATAACTGTTCAGTCCTCATTTCTTTGTTTCTGTTGCTTCAAGTCTCTTCTTAATCTGTGAGGAGATTGTCCAGTATTCACTGCCATATTGGAGGACTGATATTACATAACAGTTCAGTACTCATTTCTTTGTTTCTGTTGCTTCAAGTCTCTTCTTCATCTGTGAGGAGATTGTCCAGCATTCACTGCCATATAGGAGGACTGATATTACATAACTGTTCAGTACTCATTTCTTTGTTTCAGTTGCTTCAAATCTCTTTTGTATATATATATATATATATATTATTTTTATTTATTTTATGATATATATATATATATATATATATATATATATATACATTATTTTTATTTATCTTAATATATATATACATATTATATAGAGTCATCCACAGACAGATCTGTTTCGCTGTATCACAGATCATCAGTACGGTTAGACTCCGATTTCAATTGGAGTAGATAGACTTAACTATCGCCCAGTTCACACTCCACCCACGCCTATTGAACAGGTGAAGAGGTTCATCCCTTGTTTCCTGTTTAGGATGTGGTTTCCGGTTTTCCCTTTTCCAATCTTTTCACTCTTTTTTTTTTTTTTTAAATCCTATTTTATTTTTTTCAATTGGAGTAGATAGACTAAACTATCGCCCGGTTCACACTCCACCCACGCCTATTGAACAGATGAAGAGGTTCATCCCTTGTTTCCTGTTTAGGATGTGGTTTCCGGTTTTCTCTTTTCCAATCTTTTTACTCTCACGTAGCCCCCTGCGCATCAGTGGCGTTTTCGCCTTGCTTGGGGTGATATGATTTAAAAAAAACCCAAAAAACTCAGGATTGAAACCCGACCGAATTGGCGTCAGTCGGCGATTCTACCTCTGGCCTATGGGCGCTCTGTAGAAGAAGGCAGACTTTTTAGCGCATACATTATCATTATACACGACCAATAGACAGAGTGCTATAATTCATTATATATATTTTAATATATATTATATTTTAATATATATATATATATATTATTTTATTTAGTTTTTTAATCGACAGACGAAAATTCATCCGCCATTTTCTTTCGCTTTTAGTATTACTTTTTTTTAAGATTACCTGAAAACCAAATTTTATGACGTCATCTTTGTCGGGTGTAGATATCTGCAGACAAATTCGAGAATCTAAAACGAACAACTGGATTTCACGCCACATTTCTCAACCATTTAATGTACCTATCACCCTATCGTTTGGCGTCCAGCACCATTGCTAGGCTCCGCAACAAATTATCCCCGCATTTCACACTATAGCCGTCGTCTTCTCTTATCGAAAATTGACAGGCAATAGTTAAAGCAGACGACCGCTGTACGCATGCGCGCAGAGGTTATATTAATCGCCAGATAAAATGGACATTACGGAAATTGCCGAATATCGTCGCACTTAATGCGTTTTTAATAGAGCTGCAGAATCCCTTGGTAATAATTTCGCATCGTTTGAATATTAATCTCTTTCTCCTAAACAGAAAAAGACCTGTTTGCTTGATAAATATCAGTGACATTGCTTTCGTGGTGTCGTTGCTGGATGCAGACGGGTGGAGACTGTTAGGTGTGGTGGTCGGGAAGGCGATGAGCTGACAATATTCGTGGTATTGCTGGACGCGGGGTTAGTCGACGAAGAGAGTTCGTGGGTGACTATATTATATTGGATTGGACGCGTGTGCGCACACGTGTGTATGTACATTCCGATTTAGTTGACGCGACACCGGAGTGTTAGGGGAACAAAACCAAAAGGAAGATACATATCTATATATGTGAAGATTTTACAAGTATACAAATATATATAAAATACTAAAGAGGAAGATGGTCTTCTGTCATTTTCTTGGATTCACATTACGATGCATAAATATAAGAAATGTAGATGTGAGTAGATTAAGACAGATAGATAGATAGATAGATAGATAGATAGATAGATAGATAGATAGATAGATAGATCAAAGCAATAGGATAGGATAGATAGATAGATAGATAGATAGATAGATAGATAGATAGATAGATATGTATAGACTGAGATAGATAGATAGATAGATAGATAGATAGATAGATAGATAGATAGATAGATAAAGATAAAGGAATAAGATAGATAGATAGATAGATAGATAGATCAACGGAATAAGATAGATAGATAGATAGATAGATAGATAGATAGATAGATAGATAGATAGATAGATAGATAGATAGATCAACGGAATAAGATAGATAGATAGATAGATAGATAGATAGATAGATAGATAGATAGATAGATCAAAGGAATAAGATAGATAGATCAACGGAATAAGATAGATAGATAGATAGATAGATAGATAGATAGATAGATAGATAGATAAGAAGGAATTAGATAGATAGATAGATAGATAGATAGATAGATAGATAGATAGATAGAAGGAATCAGATAGATAGATAGATAGATAGATAGATAGATAGATAGATAGATAGATAGATAGATAGATCAAAGGAATTAGATAGATAGATAGATAGATAGATAGATAGATAGATAGATAGATAGATAGATCAAAGGAATAGTCTAGCAGAAACGTCGCATGCACGGCGCAGGCTGGGGAAAGTCGTCAGTGTCTGGCAGGATTGTCTCAGACTGGAACGTTGAGGTCGAGTGTTGACTGCAATTAAACGTAGTCCGAAGAAGACCGGTTCGGTTGCGGCCTGGCACATGTACGTATCCAGGCAGGTAGGCGAGCTAGCACGTATGCCGAGCGGCCGTAGGGTGGCTCGTGTTTTGCTTCCTTTCAAGGATTCGACCGCAGTTAAACGGGGTCGCTGCGAGCTAGCACATGAGAATGCGACGCTGTAACCGGGTTTAAAGCAAGTCCGATCTTAGGACCAGATATCTAGTCTTAGATGGTCATTGCTTCCAAACCCGGCAGTGAGTATCTGTTTTCAGATACTACACTTTGATCTTGCTGGCAACCAGTCCACCGCAGAAAGCAATGGCAATCTACTGCAGGATTTATCTTCTTTCGAGACATGATCGCCCAAGCATGTATTGCGTATGGCACTTAGCTGACTGACTGAATATAATATGAGACATAATTAAGACGTTGCCCGGGCATAAAATGGGGGATCGGTTTTCTATTTTAATGAAGTAATAAACTGATCCCCCAAAATTACTACTTGATAATATAATACATTTCTTCCACCTCATGCTATGAGACAAATAACAGTACAGATTGGTTTCTATAGCCTTGGCTAACAACCAGTCTACCGCAGGAAGCAATGGCAACTGCGGGATAATATTCTGCCCAGTCAGTCATGTCTCTTTCGATCGCCCAAAGCGTGTATCACATATGGCACTTAACTGACGGACTGAATATAATAGTTAGAAACATGATTAAGACTTCTAATGGGCATATCCCCAGTAATTATATATATATTAATTTATTAATGATCTCCCTGATTCCATAAGAGCCCAAATAGGTTTGTACGCCGATGACACTACAGTTTACTCTCGCCTCCTACAAAAATCTGGTGTAGGCGTCAAAGCTAACCTCGCAGCCGAGATTGAAAAAGACCACCAATCCATAGTGGACTGGGGTAAGAAATGGCTAGTAAATTTTAATTCTTCTAAAAACGAAGCTACTCTCAATTAACCATCATCGACAATCTCACTTACCTCCCATTAGCATGGACCAGGCTTGCCTCCCAGAGAGTAAAACACTACGCCTCCTTGGTCTCACACTTTCAGCGGACCTCAAATGGTATGACTATATCGAATCCATTGCTAAATCCGCTGCTATGAAAGTCGGTTCTCTGTGTAGGGCCCGGAAGTTTTTTCCGTCTAAATCTATCCTGCACATATATAAATCTACCATCAGCCCGTGCATTGAATACTGCTGCTATATCTGGTCGGGTGCCCCTGCTATTCTCCTCGGGCTTCTCGATAAGGTTCAGAGGAGGGTCTGTAATGTGATAGATACCGACTTGGCAGACCGCCTGCAATCTCTCTCCCACCGGCGTGACGTGTCTTCCCTGTGTCTCTTCTATAAATACTTTCACGGCTTCTGCTCCGATGAACTTAGATCACTGGTGCCCCCCTAAATACGAATTTGCACGAGATACTAGATTAGCAACTAGATCCCACCCTTTTACAGTGAAACCGATAAAATGCAACCGCAACTTCTACTCCAACAGTTTCTTTCCTCGCACTTCCCGACTGTGGAATTCCCTTCCACACGATTGCTTCCCCGACGGCTACAATCTCCAGGAGTTTAAATGTAAGGTCAATAGACACCTCCTAACATACTAACCTGCTCCCATTCTATCAAACACTCTTCCCATCTGCCCAACCCTCATCCTCGCTATCCTTACTCATCTGTCACCTTCCTCCTGACATTCCCTATGTCTAACCACTCCTTCTCTTTACCTTCCCCTATGTAGCCCCATGCGCACTAGTGGCAGTGGAATGCCTTGCTTGGGGTGAAATGATTTTTAAAAAAATTACTACTTAATAATATAATACATTTCTTCCTCCTCATCCTATGAGACAAATAACAGGACAGATTGGGTTCCACAGCCTTGGCTAGCAACCAGTCTACCGCAGAAAGCAATGCCATTCTAGTACAGGATGATCTTCTTCCCAGTTAGTCATGTCACTTTCGAGACATGATCGCCCAAGCATGTATCGCGTATGGCACTTAACTGATTGACTATTAAATTACTGAAAAAAAATAAATTTTATGAATAAACATAATTACATTTAATTTTTTAATATAAAATGGCAACAATTTACAATTGTGCGTTGTGGTGCATTGGATAGCGACTCGAAACGACACATCAGGAAACCGAGTTCGAATTCAAGTTGATTTCCTTACATTCTCTTACGCACAAATACCCTTGGGAAAAGTATTACTCCGTCTCCAGTTATGGGTTAAATAACAGAACAGACTAGGTTCGATAGCCTTGGCAGGCACCCAGTCTACAGCAGAAAGCAATGGCAAACTACTGCAGGATAATCTTCTGCCCAGTTAGTCATGTCTCTTTCGAGACATAATCGCCCAAAGCGTGTATCGCGCATGGCACTTAACTGACTGACTGAATATAATAGTTGGAATCATGATGAGGGATCGATTTTCTATTGTTGTGAAGTAATAAACTGATCCCCCACTTATTACTACTTATTAATATAATACATCTCTTGACTCTCTAGTTATGGTTTAAATAATAGGACAGATTGGGTTCTATAGCCTTGGTCGGCAATCAGTCTACCGCAGAAAGCAATGGCAACCTACTGCGGGATAATCTTCTGCCCAGTTAGTCATGTCTCTTTCGAGACATAATCGCCCAAAGCGTGTCTGATATATGGTACTTAACTGAGTGATTGTAAAGTCAAATATCACTTTTCATTAATCCACCATATTTTCATTAATCCACCATATTTTCATTAATCCACCATATTTTCATTAATCTGCCATATTTTCATTAATCCTATTTTCCATTAATAAATTTTCATTAATCCACCATATTTTCATTAATCCACCATATTTTCATTAATCTGCCATATTTTCATTAATCCACCATATTTTCATTAATCCACCATATTTTCATTAATCCACCATATTTTCATTAATCTGCCATATTTTCATTAATCCACCAAATTTTCATTAATCCACCATATTTTCATTAATCCACCATATTTTCATTAATCTGCCATATTTTCATTAATCCACCATATTTTCATTAATCCACCATATTTTCATTAATCCACCATATTTTCATTAATCTGCCATATTTTCATTAATCCACCAAATTTTCAGTAATCCACCATATTTTCATTAATCCACCATATTTTCATTAATCCACCATATTTTCATTAATCTACCATATTTTCATTAATCCACCATATTTTCATTAATCTACCATATTTTCATTAATCCACCATATTTTCATTAATCCACCATATTTTCAGTAATCCACCATATTTTCATTAATCCACCATATTTTCATAATCTTTACTTCTTTCCCTTATTCTCCCGTTTCCTCTTCACTCCATTACCATTTTAAAAATAACAGTTTCGTTCTACTTTGAGTGACTCTTGAGCTTTGTATTTTTTAGTCAATTGTTATGTCACTTCTTTATCCTTCGTTCAACATAGTTTATCATTCATATCATTACTCATTCATCATTGCCATTTTATCAGTAACCCTCTAAATGGGCGTTCCAGGGTATGACGGTAAACTGCATCCGGCAGCAAGACCTCTGATTGGGAGGTTGTAAGGAGCATGGAACCACCTCTTAATACCTGTTGTTCCCAGGTTCACCCTAACCCGGACTGATAGCAACTGTTAGGGTTCCAGCTATGGACAAGTAGTTTGTTTCCAAACTGGGGTCAAAACACTATGAAAATATAAAAATACTTTTTATAGAAATATATAGTTATATTGGAGGAAAAATATTGACAATATATTTTTAAAGGAAAAAAAAATATTGCCATAATACGTTTTTGAAGGAAAAAATGTTATTGCAATAATACATTTTTCAAGGAAAAATATTATTGCCGTAATACGTTTTTGAAGAAAAAAAAATGATTACCATAATACGTTTTTGAAGGAAAAAATGTTATTGCAATAATACATTTTTCAAGGAAAAAAATTATTGCCATAATACGTTTTTGAAGGAAAAATATTATTGCAATAATACATTTTTCAAGGAAAAAAATTATTGCCGTAATACGTTTTTGAAGGAAAAAAATGATTGCCATACTACGTTTTTGAAGGAAAAATATTATTGCCATAATACGTTTTTGAAGGAAAAAATGTTATTGCAATAATACATTTTTCAAGGAAAAAAATTATTGCGTAATACGTTTTTGAAGGAAAAAAATGATTGCCATAATACATCTTTGAAGGAAAAAAATGTTATTGCAATAATACATTTTTCAAGGAAAAATATTATTGCCATAATACGTTTTTGAAGGAAAAAAATGATTGCCATAATACATTTTTGAAGGAAAAAATGTTATTGCAATAATACATTTTTCAAGGAAAAATATTATTGCCATAATACGTTTTTGAAGGAAAAAAAGTTATTGCAATAATACATTTTTCAAGAAAAAAAAATTATTGCCGTAATACGTTTTTGAAAGAAAAGAAAATAGTTGCCACAATAAGTTTTTGAAGGAAAAAAAATTACCAGCAGTATATCTTTGAATACAAAACTAGAAGACATCTTTTTCTAAAATAAAAGAAAACAAAAACAATTTTTCATCAAAATCTGACTAAATCAAAACTTTTCACTATAACCAAACATAAGAAAAGAAACCCTTAAAACCCCACTTTTTGGGGTTTTAAATAACCCACAGAGGTTGATATGCTATTAAACTCAGACTCAGACTCTAAGTGGGCGAACTTTGTTACTATAGAGATGTTGACTCGGGAAATCACCAGACGTCTTTGTAACTGAATTATTCCAAAGGGTTGGGTGAATGCGTTTGGTTTGATGGTTGTTTTCGTTTCTGATAAGGAGACCGGTGTTTCAACGTGATACGGCCGTAAATCTGAAAGATTAAGAAACCGAAGCGAAATAACTATTGTGTGGAATAAACAACATGATGAAGGCTGGAGAGTCCAACGACCGATATTTTGTGTTCAAGATAAGGAAATCCGTCCGAAATAAGCTTTCTATAATATTGAGTTTGAGTTTTGTTTAACGGCATATCAGCACTTCTGTGGGTTATTTAACCCTCTAGGGCCATTCGTATCATATTTGATACAGTATTTCCCTATAAGGAAACATTTGGTATTTCCCTATAAGGAAACATTTGGTATTCATTGACTGAGTAGTCACTACTGCTTTCATTTGAAATTTATAAAATATTTCTCTTAAAAAATTTTTCAGGAAAATATTTCTTTCAAGGCTTGTTTTCATACTGTATCAAATATGATACGAATGGCCCTAGAGGGTTAAGGCCAAAAAGGTGGGGTTTTAAGGTATTTTTTAATGTTCAGTTATACTGAGATGGTTGATTTAATCAGATTTTAAGGAATTTTTATTTTTATTTTAATTTTAATTTTAATTTTTTATTTTTTTATTTTTTTTTATTTTTTTTTATTTTTTATTTTTTTATTTTTTTTATTTTTTTTTAATTTTAATTTTTATTTTTAATTTTATTTTTATTTTTATTTTTATTTTTATTTTTTATTTTATTTTTTGTATACTAAAATGTACTGTATACTAAAATTTACCTTCAAAAATGCATTCTGGTAATATTTTCTCTTTCTTTTAAACTGTAAATACTGTTTGTAATATTTTTCTATAAAAACATTTTTATACTTTCATAAGGTTTTGACTCTAGTTTAGGGGTTGACTATTTTCCCATAGCAGGTGGTTCCATGCACCTCACAACCTCCCAATCAGATGCCTTGCTGCCAGATGCAGTTTACTGTCATACCCAGGACCCTATAATATTGATAGAAAGAAGGCCGGAGATTCCAGCTGCCAATATGTTTCGATAAAAACAGAATGATACGGAAACTCGCCCAAAAAAAATAAAATTATCAAAAATAAAATTAACTACTGGAAGGCCAGAGAGTCCAGCCTGGAATATTTGGCTTTAAAAACAAAATGATACGGAAACCCGTCCAAAAGAAACATCCGATAAAATTAACAGGAGGAAGGCCGGTTAGCCCAGCATCTGATATGTTATGATAAATACAAAATAATAAGGAAGCCCGATCGAAAGAAACATTCTACAACATTAACACGAGGAAAGCCGGAGAGTTCAGCTTCCGATATTTTGAAATAAAGACAAAATAATAAAGAATACTTTCCTAAGGAAGCATTTTATAAAATTAACTGCAGGAAGACCAGAAAGTCAACGTCAAATATGTTACGTTAATGACAAAATGATGAGGAAATCAATCCGAAAAAAAAGCATTCTGTAATATTAATAGGAGGAAGGCCGGAGATTCCAGCGGCTGATATGCTGTGATAAAGACAAAATGACAAGGAAACCCGTCTTAAAAAATCAGTGTATAATCTTATATATATATATATATATATATATATATATATATATATAAAAGGCAATTTTTGAACTGAGAGCATAACAGTTTATGCGTGACTGTTCCCTATGCACGCCTACATTTTATAAGCTACGCCATTCAAACTTTCTAGGGACACATATCTACAGGGATGCCAGGTTGACACATACTTTTTGAGTTTAATTTCAGCAATTTTTACCTTTCGCACTTTTTGGTCAATGGAGCCGATTGTTTACATTTGCTCCGTAACAATTCTAAGATGGTCGCTATATTACGTCACAGAAATCAAATCACGCGTGTCAAACGCGACTAAAATATTTTTTTTATTAAAAAACTGTTTTTCAGACAAACAAAAAAATGTAAAAAAGTGCCAATGGTTAATTTAATTATTTAAGTCATTTTTTTTTCAGATTTAATATTTCATACATATAAAACTTAAAAAAAATAAAGCTTTTTTTTTGCTAAATATTTCATGCAGGAAATCGACTGTCTGTAATTCGTGTGGCATCAATGTAACTTTTTCTTCTAAAATTAAATGTCTACATTTTTAAATATTCTTCGAAAATCTTTGAACTGAGAGCATAATAGTTTTTATATTTCTGATTCAGTAAAACAAAATAAATAATTTTTATTCTTATGTTAAATTCATTTAGTCAATAAAAAATGTAAATATTTTCCCCCTTAATTTTGAAACAAAAACAAACGCAGTATTGTTTACAATGTCCCACAAAACATCAAATCACTTTTTACGCAAAACAAAAGAAAATAGATTTTTTTTAAATGGAATTTTTTAACAATCTTTAAACAACAATTTTTTATATAATTATTTTTTATATAACCAAGTTTTAAAGGAATTTATCCATTTAATGTTATAAACATTTAACTAACAGCGTCAGCTCGTTTTTCCAAGTTTCAATAAATGATTTCTACCTACTCCATTCATTGGCATCTTCTCCTACTACAAAAATGTTCTGAGTTGCGCGGGCAACGCCGGGTTATGATGCTAGTATTAATTACGTGTGGAAGGTTTGAGAGACCAGCGGCGAATATTTAGCGATAAAGACAAAAAAGAGAGGGATTAAGGCCGGATTGAAAACGGCCGAAATATTGTGACAAAGGTAAACAAGATTGTTGGACGAACTTTTCTAAAATATTTGACGACCTTTTGTTTGTGTAAGAACGTGACGTTTGTCACTCGATTGATTTTGCGTCGCATATAAAAAAAAAAAAAACAAATGATCACACTATGATTTTTTTTTTTTTTTGCTGAGTGGGTGTCATTTCAGTTAATCCATGGAAAAAGTGGATAGTTTTATAACAGAATACGCTTTCTTCTTCTTCTTCTTCTTCTTCTTCTTCTTCTTAATGTCTTCTTTCTGCAACTCCCCTTTTCCTTTTTCTTGCCCTCTTTCTAATCGTTGTAAATCTTCGTCTTCCTTCTCTTGCTCTTTTTCTTCATCACCTAAGCACTCTCTTCCTTCATTTTCCTTCCTGCTCACTCTTCTTCTTCTTCTTCTTCTTCTTCTTCTTCTTCTTCTTCTTCTTCTTCTTCTTCTTCATTAAGTCTTATTTTCCACTTTTTCTAACCCTTGTAATATTCTTTTACTTTTTCGCAACAATCTCTCATTCCTTTTCTTTGCAATTGTTTTTATCTTTATCTCATTCTACATCTTTCTTCTTCTTCTTTCTCTTCTTCTTCTTTTTCTTCTTCTTCTTCTTTTCCTTCTTCTTCTTCTTCTTCTTATTATTATTATTATTATTATTATTATTATTATTATTATTAATGTCTTCCTTCTGCAACTCCCCTTTTCCTTTTTCTTGCCCTCTTTCTAATCGTTGTAAATCTTCGTCTTCCTTCTCTTGCTCTTTTTCTTCATCACCTAAGCACTCTTTTCCTTCTTTTTCCTTTCTGCTCACTCTTCTTCTTCTTCTTCTTCTTCTTCTTCTTATTATTATTATTATTATTATTATTATTATTATTACTATTAGTATTATTATTTATAGTACAGTATAGCTAGATATTTTAACAACACTTTTGGGTTTGGCTTGATGTTGCGTGTGAAGGTAATTTCGCTTTTAAAAATTCCCTTAGCAAAATCACCTTCGCAGACATCAATAAATCGTCTGGCTTTTCTTGAAATGGTGGTAAATATTTTCTCTATTGCCTTTTACTTTTTTTTTTTTGTTTCTGTAAATTCATTGCTTGAACTGGACGTCGACTGAAAAAAATTCTGACGTTTCTCTGCCAATAAGAACTTACCGTTCTTGAAGAAATTGTCCACGTTTAACTGCTAATAAAACGGAAGCAACATTTCAGTCTTGAACTTCTAACAAAATTCCAACATTGAGTTACTTGTGACTGTCTGGTATTTTGTATATTTGGTAAGTCGAACAATTCTTCGACGACGTCTTTGTCGGTGTTGACGGAACGCTCTGAACAATATTATCATCCAAAGAAAACCCATGAAAAATTTGAAAGTTAGTTCTGAAGCTAATGATTTAATAAGCTCATGAAGAGTTTCACGACAATAAAATATTCATAGAAATTATCCCGATCATGTCGTTAAATGTTTATGGGTGCTCCTGCTATCCACCTAGGGGTCCTTCGCAAAATCCAATGGCGAATCCGTAATGTGATCAATCCCGACTTGGCAGCTCGGATACAGTCAACGTGGCTTCCTTGTGTCTCTTCTACAAATACTTTCATGGCTTCTCCTCAGATGAACTTAGCTCAATGCTACCCCCCATACATGAATTTGCTCGAGCCACAAGGTTAGCAACTAGGTTCCACCCTTTTACTGTGAAACTAATAAATTGTAAATTCTACTCCATCAGCTTCTTCTCTCGCAAACCTGTCACTCTTTCTCATAACTTTCCTCGTATGCAACCCCCTGCTCAACAGTGGCAGTAAAAATTCTTGCTTGGGGCGACACGATTATAAGAAAAAAACAAAAATGAAAACTTAACAACGTTAACAAAATATTGCAATTACAGTCTAACCCTGATATAAGAGATTTGTAGAAACTGAATAAAAGTTATCTTATATCCGTGTTTCTCGTATATGAGAGTCTCTTATATACGGGTTATACTGTATAATCATTCTATTATAGTTACGATTGCTTCTTGCGCTGCAAGAATAAAGCCTTCAGTCTCAGGCTTTAATCCAGATGCACGTAACCATTGATGAACATTAACTTTATCAACAATGGATTTATTGGCACGTTCTGGATATTGGCCATGCAGAGGGTTGTCTTTCCAGCGTTGTTTCATCTGTTCAAGAGCTTTATCCTTGGCTTTCATTTTCATATTTTTTGCCGCAATAGTTGGTTCTTGGCTTCTGTTTTGATTTTATACAGAATCTACTAAATGTAAATCTTGTTTGTATTTACTGCCTTCTTTCATTATTGAATATTTTTTCTTTCTGTTTTCATGTTGTTTAACTAATTGTATCATCCGGTCCTTTGTTGTTTCTATGTATGTTAGTAAGCCAATAGTTGTTGTCTTGTATGAATATTCTAGCTGAATATGACTTCTTCCACCTTCTTTATGGGGTATGTATAAACGGTCTACATCAGCCTTTGGATGATGCATTTTATGCTTAGAAAGAAGCTTTCTTGTTTTAGAATCCATTCTCTTGATGTCGTTTAGAGTTTAGTTCAAGATGTTGAAACTATATTGGATCACTGGGATGGCAAGGCTATTAATGGCCGTTATTTCTGTTCTGAGAATTCAATTCAGTTTTTAATATCAGTCGTAGCCTTCTATAGTACTCTTTACGCACTATTTCTTTCATTTTTTTATGGTGAATGTTTTAACTCTCATTTAGACCTAGGTATTTATGTTTTGACAGTTTTTCAAATTCCTTGGTTGGTATGTTACAATCGGCTGGACAAGCCATATCAATTAATAGGCAAGTTTTTTTCTTTTTGGTTTTTAAAGATAATGTCCGGCCTATTTGCTTTAATTATTATTATTATTATTATTATTATTATTATTATGTTATGTCATTTTTCATCATATTTCGATTTCTGCTATGGTCGCACTTCCTACCAAGTCTGCGGGAAGACCTAAGGCAGGTAGTGGCGTGTTGTTATGACTCAATTTCATGTTTTATCTATCTCCCCTATCATCCCTAGTGTTACATAGACAAAGTTCACCTTATTGTGTGAGCTGTACTTAACAAGATAATTTTTTGTATATCTCTTAAGCTGGGGATTCCAGGGATTCTTGCAGTGTGATGTTTTGTTCCATTTTTTATCATTCCAAGTGCACCCACTATCACTGGTACGATATTAGTTTTCAATTTCCACATTTTTTTCTATTTCAATTTCCAGGTCTTTATATTTGACAGTTTTTCGAATTCCTTATTTGCTATGTTACAATCCGCTGGACAAGCCATATCAATTAATAGGCAAGTTTTTTTCCTTTTGGATTTAGCGATAATGTCCGGCCTATTTGCTTTAATTATTATTATTATTATTATTATTATGTTATGTCATTTTTCATCATATTTCGATTTCTGCTATGGTCGCACTACCAACAAAGTCTGCGGGAAGACCTAAGGTAGGTCGTGACGTGTTGTCATGGCTCCATTTCATGTTTTCTATTTTCCCTATCATCCCTCGCGTTACATAGACTAAGTTTTCCTTAGTGTGTGGGCTGTACTTAATAAGACTTTTTTGTATATCTCTTAAGCTGAGATTTCCAGGGATTCTTTGAATGTGTTGTTTTGTTCCATTTTTTTATCATTCCAAGTGCACCTACTATCCCTTGTCTTTAATTTCCACATTTTTTCTATTTCAAATTCCAGGTCTTTATATTTTGACAGTTTTTCGAATTCCTTGGTTGCTATGTTACAATCCGCTGGACAAACCATATCAATTAATAGGCATGTTTTTCTTTCTGGTTTTTAACAATAATGTCTGGCCTATTTGCTTCAATTTTTCTGCCTGTGTAGATGGTGTAATCCCATAGAATGGTGACATCTTCTATTTCTGTAACCGGTGCTGGGTGATGTTCTTATTAATAATTATATTATTATTATTGTTATTATTATTATTATTATTATTATTATTATTATTATTATTATTATTATTATTGTCGTTGTTGCTGTTGCTGTTGTTGTTGTTGCTGCTGTTGTTGAATTTTTGAAATGTTTAACAGACATTTTCCACTGTCATCCTCAAAAAAAGTCTTTCCAAATTAAAGAAATACGGTGTGAGTTTGAGTTTGAATTTGAGTTTTGTTTAACGGCATATCAACACATCTGTGGGTTATTTAATGCCAAAAAGGTGGAGTTTTAATGTTCGATTATAATGAGAAGGTTGATTTGTTCAGATTTTTATGAAAAACACTGATGATGTCTTCCAGTTTTGTATTCAAAAATATCTTACTGGTAATATGTTTTTTCCTTAAAAAATGTGTTATGGTAAAGATTTTTTTTTACTTCAAAATGTATTGTTGGTAATATTTTTTTCTCATAAATGTATATATTTCTATAAAAGTCGATTTTTATACTCTCATAGTGTTTTGACCCCAGTTTGTGGATAAACTATTTGCCCATAGCTGGGACTCTAACAGGTGCTTCCGATCCGGATCAGGGTGGACCTGGGAACAACAGCAATTAAGAGGTGGTTCCATGCTCCTCACAACCTCCCAATCAGAGGCCTTGCTGCCGGATGCAGTTTATTGTCATACCCAGGACCAAAAGAAATACGGAACACCAGCAGTGCAGTAATCAAAGAATTATTATTTTTATGGATACAAATAAAAAGTTGCAAATTATTTAAGTAAGGAATATATAAAGTTCAATATAATTGAAGGACAGTTCTATTTCCTCAGCTCACCTTTTGCCTCCAACATTGAAACAGCTACTGAAGAACTACAGGTGGAACTGATTGATTTGCAAGCCGACGACTCATTAAAGAGGCTGTTTGAAAAGAAAACACTGATCGAGTTTTATGCATTTTTGCACTCAGAAAATTTCAAAATCTGCAAAGTCTTGCAAAAAAGGTGTTTGTGTTTTTTTGCATCAACTTACATTTCTGAGCAGATTTTCTCTATATCCGCTGCTAAAAACGTCGGTTCTCTTTGTTTTTTTGTTTTTTTTCTTTAATCATATCACCTCAAGCAAGGCGGTAACGCCACTGATGCGCAGGGGGCTACTTAAAAAAGTAAAAAGATTGAAAAAGAGAAAGACGGAAACCACATCCTAAACAGGGAACAAGGGATGAGCCTCTTCACCTGTTCAGTAGACGTGGGTGGTGTGTGAACCGGACGATAGTTTAGTCTATCTACTCCAATTGAAAAAAAGAAAAGAAAAGAGTGAAAAGACTGGAAAAGAGAAAGCCGGAAACCACATCCTAAACAAGGAACAAGGGATGAGCCTCTTCACCTGTTCAATAGACCTGGTTGGAGTGTGAACCTGGCAATATTTTAGTCTATCTACTCCAATTGAGAGAGAAAAAAAAGAAAAGAGTAAAAAGATTGGAAAAGAGAAAGCCGGAAACCACATCCTAAACAGGAAACAAGGGATAAGCCTCTTCACCTGTTCAATAGACGTGGGTGAAGTGTGAACCGGGCGATAGTTTAGTCTATCTACTCCAATTGAAAAAACAAAAAAAAGAAACGAGTAAAAAGATTGGAAAAGAGAAAACCGGAAACCACATCCTAAACAGGGAACAAGGGATGAGCCTCTTCACCTGTTCAATAGACCTGGTTGGAGTGTGAACCTGGCGATAGTTTAGTCTATCTACTCCAATTGAAAAAAAGAAAAGAAAAGAGTGAAAAGACTGGAAAAGAGAAAGCCGGAAACCACATCCTAAACAGGGAACAAGGGATGAGCCTCTTAACCTGTTCAATAGACCTGGTTGGAGTGTGAACCTGGCGATAGTTTAGTCTATCTACTCCAATTGAAAAAAAAGAAAGAAAAAAAAAGTGAGAAGATTGGAAAAGAGAAAACCGGAAACCTCATCCTAAACAGGAAACAAGGGATGAGCCTCTTCACCTGTTCAATAGACGTGGGTGGAGAGTGAACCGGGCGATAGTTTAGTCTATCTACTCCAATTCAACCTCCACCCGTGCATTGAATACTTTATTTCTTTAAAATAAATTATTTTTGTCCAAATAAATGTTTATCAACTTTATAATATTAAATCATAAAAGTAATTGCTTTTTTCTTGAAACAATGTAATGTCAGTCAGTTAAGTGCCATACGTGATACACGCTTGGGCGATCATGTCTCGAAAGAGACATGACTGACTGGGCAGAAGATTATCCCGCAGTAGTTTGCCATTGCTTTCTGCGGTAGACTGGTTGCCAATCAAGGCTACAGAACACAATCTCTCCTATTATTTAAACCATAACTATAGAGGGAAGAGATGTATTATATTAATAAGTAGTAATTAGTGGGGGATCAGTTTATTACTTCACAACAATAGACAACCGATCCCTCACTTTATGGCCAGTAGAAGCCTTAATCATGATTCCAACTATTATATTCAGTCAGTCAGTTAAGTGCCATGCGCAATACACGCTTTGGGCGATCACGTCTCGAAAGAGACATGACTGACTTCGCAGAAGATTATCCCGCAGAAGATTATCCCGCAGAAGATTATCCCGGTTGCCATTACTTTCTGCAGTAGACTGGTTGCCAGCCAAGGCTGTAGAACCCAGTCTGATCTGTTATTTAATCAATAACTGGAAGGAAGAGACGGACTAATACCTTTCCCAAGGGTATTTGTGTATAAGTGAATGATATGAATTCAACTGGAATTCGAACTCGGCTCCCCGATTTCTCCTTCCGGGCCGATATCCACTGGACCACAACGCACATCCTAATGTAATGCAGTCTTTCAAATATGTTTCATGTGAAGCTCCTACTAAAAAAATATTTCTTACTAAAATTGTTTTTCTTTAAATTTTAAACTGGGTAACTTTTCCCGCACTTTTCTTCTACAGATACTTTCATAGCTTCTGTTCCGATGAACTTAGCTCACTGGTGCCGCCACATATGAATTTACTCGAGCCACAAGATTAGCAACTAGGTCCCACCGTTTTACTCTGAAACCAATAAAATGAAAACACAACTTCTACTCCAACAGCTTCTTTTCTCGCACTTCCCGCCTGTGGAATTTCCTTCCGTTTACTTGCTTCCCCGACAGCTACAATCTCCAAGAATTCAAATGTAAATTCAATAGTCATCTCCTGTCTTACTAACCTGCATCCTCTCTCTCATACTCGTTTCTCCGTCCACATCATTCTCATCAGTATTCTCATCCTACTTTTACCCACTTCCTGACACTCCCTATAAACTGTCACTCTTTCTCATAACTTTCTTCTTGTGTAACCCCCTGCAAAACAGTGGCAGTAAAATGCCTTGCTTGGGGCGATACGATTATAAAAAAAACGTCTCGCCTGTGGAACTCCCTTCCATATATTTGTTTTCCTGACCGCTACAACATCCAGGAATTTAAATGCAATGTCAATTCCTATCACTTTATCCACTTGACTCCAGTCCTTTTTTACATCACCCCGTGTATTTTGTTCTTTTCTTTTATCTCTACCTTCGCGACTGTCTTCACTCCTGTGTTCACATCCTTCTCTTATTCTTCCTCTGACACTCTTTGTAACTGGTTTTGTCTTTCTCTTCACTCTCCTCTTGCCTAAAATTTTACTCTCTTATGTACCCCATTCCCACCCCCGTGCATCAGTGGCGGTACAGCCTTGCTTGAGGTGAAACGATTAAAAAAAATCTTTCCGCTAAGTTTTACCATTTTGTTCGAGCTATTTGGCAATGCTATACGTGGGAGGTTTTTCTATCGCAAAATAAGTGTTTGAAACCTAATTTTACTTGTTTTATTTTTTTAAGAATTGTTGTAACCCTAAAAGGTTACTGCTCGAATAATCACCAAAACGGAGATTGGGAATAATAGTAGATCATAAATACAAGACTCGCAAACAGCATGATGTAGTGTTCACGTATCTAAGAGAATACGAACATCCCATTCCTGTATACAGGTTGGTATACAACAAGAATAAAGCTGGTAAATAAAAATCGGGTCTTTCCTTGGTTTTATTTATGTTATGCAATTAGAATTCTTTGTGTATCTTTTGAGATTAGAATAAACAGTGAATCTCGAAAAAAAGAAAAGAAAAAAAACAGTGGATAAAATCTCTCACGCAAAAAACCAGTGCACAGGACAAAAACCCAATGGACAAAAATTTATCAGACAAAAAGCCAGCATGGAAAAAAAAAAAAAAAAAAAACTAACAGAAAAAACCAGTAAATACCAGCAGACAACAAACTCAACGTACGAGGCCCTCAACGGTCAAAAAACAAAGTACACAAAACACAACATCAAACAAAAACCAAGCGTAACAAAACACCACGGACAAAAACTGCCGACAAAAACCCAACAGCCAAAACCCCGCACACAAATAAATCAGCAGACAAAAAACAAGCGAACACCCAACGGACAAATACCAAACGGAATAAAAACAAGCGGACGAAAACCCAGCATACAAAAACCAATCGGACAATAATACAGCATCAAAACCTCCACAATCAAATCCCAACCAACAAAAACTCAAAGCACAAAAGAAAAACGGACAGAAATCCAACTCACAAAAACCCAGCAAAGAAAATCTTAGCTGTCAAAAAAAAAACAGCGAACAAAAATCAAGCACATAAAAACTTGCTTACAAAAAATACAGCAGGCAAAAACCAACGCCCAAAAATCATCATCATCGAACAAAACCAGTAGAAAAAAACAGAAGGAAAACTCAACGCTCAAAAATCAAGCGGATAAAAATCTAGGAAACAAAAAACCAGTGCACAAAACCACATCACATAAAAACCAAACAGACTAAAAACTAGCTCACCAGCAGACAGAGACCCAACACACAAAAAACGATCTGACAGAAACGCAGCCCAAAAAAACCAATCGTAGAGAAACGCAACTCACAAAAACGGATCGGAGAGAAACGCAACTCACAAAAACCGATCGGACAGAATCGGACAGAAACCTAGCGCAAAAAAACTGCTCGGACAGAAAACGTAACACAAAAATACCGATTGGAGAGAAACGCAACTCACAAAAACCGACTGGACAGAAACGCAACTCACAAAAACCGATCAGAACAAAAACCTAACACACAAAAACGAATCGGACAGAAACCTAACACACAAAAACAGATCGGACAGAAACGCATCTCACAAAAACCGATCGGACAGAAACCTAACACACAAAAACCAATCAGACAGAAACGTATCACACAAAAACCAATCAGACAGAAACCTACCACACAATAACCGATCGGAGAGAAACGCATCTCACAAAAACCTATCAGACATAAACCTAACACAAAACAAACGATCGGAGAGCAACTTAACTCCCAAAAACCGATCGGACAGAAACACATCTCACAAAAACCGATCGGACAGAAACATAGCACAAAAAAACCGCTCGGACAGAAAACCTAACATACAAAAACCGATCAGAGTGGAACGCAACTCACAAAAACTGACTGGACAGAAACGCAACTCACAAAAACCGATCGGACAGAAACCTAACACACAAAAACAGATCGGACAGAAACGCATCTCACAAAAACCGATCGGGCAGAAACCTAACACACAAAAACCAATCGGACAGAAACCTAACAGAAAAAAACCGATCGGACAGAAACCTACCACACAAAAACCGATCGGAGAGAAACGCATCTCTCAAAAACTGATCGGACAGAAACCTAACACACAAAAACCAATCGGACAGAAACGCTTCTCGCAAAAACCGATCGGACAGAAACCTAACACACAAAAACCCATTGGGCAGAAACGCATCTCACAAAAACAGATCAAACAGAAACCTAACACAGAAAAAACAATCGGACAGAAACCTACAACACAAAAACCGATCGGAAAGCAACGGAACTCACAAAAACCGATCGGACAGAAACACATCTCACAAAAACCGATCGGACAGAAACGCATCTCACAAAAACCGATCAGACAAAAACCTAACATAAAAAAACCGATCGGAGAGCAACGTTACTCCCAAAAACCGATCGGACAGAAACACATCTCACAAAAACCGATCGGACAGAAACCTAACACACAAGAACCGATCTGACAGAAACCTAACGCACAAAAACCGATCGGACAGAAACCTAACACACAAAACCCGATCGGACAGAAACCTAACACAAAAAAACCGATCGCACAGAAAACCTAACACACAAAAACCGACTGGACGGAAACCTAACACGCAAAAACCGATCGGACAGAAACCTAACACACAAAAACCGATCGGAAAGCAACGGAACTCCCAAAAACCGATCGGACAGAAACGCATCTCACAAAAACCGATCGGACAGAAACCTAACACACAAGAACCGATCTGACATAAACCTAACACACAAAAACCGATCGGACAGAAACCTAACACACAAAACCCGATCGGACAGAAACCTAACACAAAAAACCGATCGCACAGAAAACCTAACACACAAAAACCGACTGGACGGAAACCTAACACACAAAAACCGATCGGACAGAAACCTAACACACAAAAACCAATCGGACAGAAACCTAATACACAAAAACAGATCGGACGGAAACACATCTCACAATAACCGATCGGTCAGAAACCTAACACACAAAAACCGATTGGAGAGAAACGAAACTCACAAAAACCGATCGGACAAAAACGCAACTCTCAAAAACCGATCAGAGAGAAACGCCATTAACTAAAACCGATCAGAGAGATAAAACATCAGTGAACAAAAACATAATAGTAAAAAAAAGCCATCACATAAAAACCAGAGTACTAAAATCCAGAAGACGAAAACCTAGCAAACAAAAATCAAGAAAATATAATCTCCTCTGATAAGTCCCAGCTAACAAAAACTCACAGCACAAAAAACAGCAGTCAAAAACCCTGCAGACAAAACCCCAATGGACAAAAGTGCAGCAGTCAAAAACACAGCGCAGACAAAATACTGCGAACAAAAACCACCGCAGAAAAAATAAACCGTAGTGCACAAACCCAGCTGACCAAAAACACAGGCTACAAATTTCTGTAATGGGGTGTAGGTGATATGTATATCAATCTCTCGCAGTTACCTTTCCGCCAAAGTGGCATATTTCCCAGTGCAGGTATCGGCCTACTCTATCATGACCTGTTTTATATTCAATGGTCGCTAACTGGACAACCTCATACAAGATATGTGAAAATTTGGCAGGGCGTAAAGCTCATGCTAACTAAGAAACTGGTGAAGAGAAGGACAAGTGCAATTACTTTTATTATTATGTTGTCATTTTTAATCATATTTTGATTTCTGCTATGGTCGCACTACCTACCAAGTCTGCGAGAAGACTTAAGGCAGGTCGTGGTGTGTCGTTATGGCTCCATTTCATGTTTTTTCTATTTCCCCTATCATCCCTAGCGTTACATAGTTAAAGTTATCCTTAGTGTGTGGGCTGTACTTAACAAGACATTTTTTTTGTATATCGCTTAACCTGAGATTTCCAGGGATTCTTTCAATGTGTTGTTTTGTTCCATTTTTGATCATTCCAAGCGCACCTACTATCCCTAACACGATTCTTGTCTTTAATTTCCACATTTTTTCTATTTCAATTTGACAGTTTTTCGAATTCCTTGTTTGCTATGTTACAATCCGCCGGACAAGCCATATCAATTAATAAGCAAGTTTTTTCTTTCTGGTTTTTAACAATAATGTCCGGCCTATTTGCTTCAATTTTTTTGTCTGTGTAGATGGTGTAATACCCTTGGATAGGTGACATCTTCTATTTCTGTAACCGGTGTGGGTGATGTTCATACCAGTGTTTGTTTACAAATTTTCCATAGTGCTTGCTCATTGTCTAATGTAAATATTGCCCAATTCTATCGTGACGAATTTTATATTCATTTGGGGCAACTACAGAACATCCTGAGATTATATGGTCTCTTGTTTCTTGGTGTTTATCACAGAACCTGCATTTTGAATCTTCATTATTATGTATATTTGCTTGAAAGTTCCTAATGAAAAGACTTTGGTCTTGCGCTGCAAGAATAAAGCCTTCATTATTATTATTATTATTATTATTATTATTATTATTATTTCTTTAATTTCTGTTGTATGGACATTTCTTTCCGGGTCCCTAGCAGACACCTAAAGTCAGAAACGGATGCTTACATTACACTTTTAACTGATCATTTTTGTAAAAAATAAATGAATAAATATTATTATTATTATTATTATTATTATTATTATTATTATTATTATTATTGTTGTTGTTGTTGTTGTTGTTGTTGTCTTCATTTGACATTAAAATTTGAATTATGTAACACTATTTTCGCCGAGCCGGGCGGAAGTAATTAAGTTATTAATTAATATTATTTAATTAATTAATTATTATTAATCGTTGCAAATAAGACGGAAGAAATTGTGTTGGTCCGTATTATTAATTTTCATGAATCGAAAAGAACCAACTGAAAAGAAGTTGTTTGTTCTAATATGAACACCGGTAATAAAATTTATTATGGGCAAAGGAAGCTAAGGGGACGCAAAACCCAAAGCCGAGAGATATGAACGAAATTATATTTTTCAGGTGTGTTATTTGATAAACAGCCGATTCAAAGGAAGTTATTTTGACAATTGGAAATAGTTTGACTAAGAGAAATACAATTGATGTAGCAACAACAACCGCATATAAAGGAAAAAAATAATTCTAAACAAAACAATTTTTACTTTTCGGAAAGAATTGCTACCAATAAAAGAAAATATTTGATAAGTGGAATCAAATTTTCCAAGCCTGAGAAACACTCCAGATGTTTTTTTAAAACAAAACATAGTTTTTAATTCTCAGAAAGAACTGTCCCAAATGAAAGGAAATATTTGATGAGAGCAAAAGGTTAAATTCCATGAGAATAAAATAAAATTTAAATTTAGTTGGTAAAGAATTATACACATGAAAGCTAGATTATTTCTTTCGGCATTAAAAGAAAAAGCCGAAAGAAATGATGTTACTAACCAAGTAGCTACTTCATTGGTTGAACCGGAGTAAAAGAACAAAGAGAAAGGTGGCGAGAGTGAGTTCATTGTCCAGAGATTAGACTTGCATGTTCGTCATCCTCCCACCAGTGAATTTGGGACAAGCATAAATAGAGGGCTCCGAAGGAGCCACGAGCAGTTGCGCCGAGCTGAAGCTGACAAGACAAATCACCACCATCGCTGCTACCCAACACACGCACAAAGACCAACTTTCGGTAGTTTCCGTAAAACTTCGGTGAAAAGCGAATACAGACATTTTTTAATCGTCACAAACTTGAAAACTCCGAGTGGAGTGAACTGACATTACCAACCAAAAAAAAACAAAACAAACAAAAAAAAAAACCTCGAATTCATGTTAAGAATTCTCTTGGACGAAACTTCCGCTCTGTTGTCGGCTAGTCAGATATAAGGGGATTGACGATTGTTAAATTATATTTTCTCCCTTTCTTTTTTTTTTTTTTGTTTCTTTATCTTTGTATATAAAGACATTTTCGACATCTTATTCAGGAGTTTTTTTTTCAATTGAAGTAGATAGACTAAACTATCGCCCGGTTCACACTCTACCCACGTCTATTGAACGGGTGAAGAGGCTCATCCCTTGTTTCCTGTTTAAGATGTGGTTTCCGGCTTTCTCTTTTCCAATCTTTTACTCATTTCCATTCTTTTCCTCTTTTTTTTTTCAATTGGAGTAGATAGACTAAACTATCGCCAGGTTCACAATCCACCCACGTCTATTGAACAGGTGAAGAGGCTCATCCCTTGTTTTCTGTTTAGGATGTGGCTTCCGGCTTTCTCTTTTCCAATCTTTTATTCATTTCTATTCTTTTCCTCTTTTTTTATTTTTTTTTCAATTGGAGTAGATAGACTAAACTATCACCCGGTTCACACTCCACCCACGTCTATTGAACGGATGAAGATGCTCATCCCTTGTTTCTTGTTTAGGATGTGGTTTCCGGCTTTCTCTTTTCCAATCTTTTCACTCCTACGTAGCCCCCTGTACATCAGTGGTGTTACTGCCTTGCTCGGGGTGATACGATTAAAAAAAAATAAGAAAGTCATTCAAATTGTTCTTGGTACCGTTTTCATTAACTCCAGTGTGCTTGCGCTTCTAATCTGGGTTCAAGTTGGTGAAAAGTCAGATAGCAGGAATTCAGCGTGACTTCTTTGAGATCAAAATTCACAATGTGGGCGGGGAAGAACACTGTTGTTATAGTCGACTTGAAGACCAGCTGCTGAATCGAAGCCATCAACGACCAGGCAGCCGAGCGTCGGTTCACAATTAAACGTTTCTTGACTTTTCAATGTCAAAATTATTTCTTTTTGTATTTCATTTTGTAATTGTTCACATGTTCAACACACGATATCCTCACCATCCTTCTGTAGAATCACGTTTCTGTCGCTTCAATACTATTCGTCATTTTTGATGTGATTGTCCAACATTCATTAACATATCGGAGGAGAGATATCGTGTAACAGTTCAGTATCGTTTTTCTCTTAGCCTCTTGATCTTGTTTTTTTTTATTTTTAATCGTATTGCCCCGAGTAAGACGGTAACGCCACTGATGTGCAGAGGGATACGTAATAGTGAAAAGATTGGAAAAGAGAAAGCCGGAAACCACATCCTAAACAGGGAACAAGGGATGAGCCTCTTAACCTGTTCAATAGACATGGGTGGAGTGTGAACCGGGCGATAGATAGATCTATCTACTCCAATTAAAGTCCTGTGAGTATCAGATTTTCCAAGCCCTCTTTTCTCATAATGAGCTCTTGAAATTTAAATGTTCTTTTCCTGATATTGTCCTTTTGATGTCCATTTTTTGTAAAACTTTGTTATTGCTAACAAGTTCAGCACATGGAATCCCGAGCAACATTTTGTAGAAACACATTTACCTCCATTAAATCGCTAAAAAAAAACAAACTGTATAGTATGAATAAAAAAGGCTTCGGGTTTCTTCTAATTTTCGGATTCCAGTTGTATTCCTTGCATTCACTTACACACAGATACCCTTGGGGAAGGTATTAATCCGTCTCTTCCCTCCAGTTATGTGTTAAATAATAGGACAGATTCAGTTCTATAGCATTGGTCGACAACCAATCTACCGCAGAAAGCAATGGCAACCTACTGCGGGATAATCTTCTGCCTAGTCAGTCATGTCTCGAAAGAGACATGATCGCCCAAAGCGTGTATCATATATGGCACTTAACTGACTGTCTGAACATAATAGTTGAAAACAAGATTAAGGCTTCTACTGGGTATAAAGTGGGGGATCGGTTTTCTATTTTTATGAAGTAATAAACTGATCCCCCACTAATTACTACTTAATAATACATCCCTTCCCCCTTTAGGTATGAGTCAAATAACAGGACAGATTGGTTTTTATAGCCTTGGCTGGCAACCAGTCTACTGCAAAAAGTAATGGCAACCGTCTGCGGGATAATCTTCTGCCCAGTCGGTCATGTCTCAAAAGAGACATGATCGCCCAAAGCGTGTATTACGTATGGCACTTAACTGACTGACTAAAAATAATGTTTAGAATATATATATATATATATATATATATATATATATATATATATATATATCACAACCATTGACAGTCGTAAACATTCCACTTGTCCTAGTCTCTACACTCGTTCTCTTTACGGTTATATTTCTGTCTCTTCTTCCTCTCACCTCCACGTCGCCATTTTCCTTCTTTCTCCTCCTCCGCCTCCCCTTTTCTCATATTTATCCCCCCTAACTCTCATTCTCTCAATTCTCGTCACTATACCACCACGCACCACCCCCACCCGTATCGTCGCTCGCTTCCAACTTCCCATTCTACCTACTCACCCAACCACCCCCCTTCTACCAACACCCCCCCCCCACTACATATTCCCTTCTTATCTATGATGGATTGCCCTGTCACCAGTTCGCGATTGTGCCCAGCTCTGCACTGGATCAGACCTTCTTACGATGAGCGGCATGGACATGGGGGGCGGTGCGGCTTGAAAATGGTAAAAGGTTAAGGCTAGCCGCGGTGGTGATGGTGAAGTCAAGTAACCTGGGAAACTGTCTGATGGTTTGGTGAAGGGTCGGCGTCGAGGCGTTTATTTTTTTTATTTTATTTATTTATTTATTTATTTGTTCGTACAGAACTGCGGATGTGATGGCGGTGGCTAAATGGATTTGCTGCCGAGAAACCATTCGTGTGACTCTAGTTTGCATTACGGACAAATTCAGGAATGGCCCGAAAAAAAAAACAAACCATAAACCATAAACTAGAGAGGGAAGAGATGCATTATATGAATAAGTAGTAATTAGTGGGGGATCAGTTTATTACTTCACAACAATAGAAAACCGATCCCTCACTTCATGACCAGTAGAAGCCTTAATCATGATTCCAACTATTATATTCAGTCAGTCAGTTAAATGCCATACGTGATACACGCTTTGGGCGATCATGTCTCGAAAGTGACATGACTGACTGAGCAGAAGGTGATTCAGCAGAAGTTTGCCATTACATTCTGGGGTAGACTGGTTGCCAACCAAGGCTACAGAACCCAATCTGTCCTGTTATTTAACCCATAACTGGAAGGAAGAGAAGGATAATTACCTTCCCCAAGATTATTTGTGCGTAAGTGAATGCAAGGAATTCAATTGGAATTCGAACTCGGCTCTCCGATTTCTCGTTCCGAGTTGATAACCACGGCACCACTGAACACTTCCCAGATATTTAAACTTCTGTGCCTGCCTGATTTTAGTATCCCCCCACTTGTACCTGGACTGCCCTTTTTGCTGATGACCATGCATTGGGTCCTGTTCCCCTTTATTTGTAGCCCTTTCTTGTCACTATCTTCTGCTCCCTCCTTGTAGTTACTTTTCCGTGTCTGCTATCAGCACTGTATCATCTTATGCTTTTTTTTTAATCATATCACCCCAAGCAAGGCGATAACGCCACTGATGCGCAGGGGGCTACGTAAGAGTAAAAAGATTGGAAAAGAAAAAGCCGGAAACCACATCCTAAACAGGGAACAAGGGATGAGCCTCTTCACCTGTTCAATAGACGTGGGTGGAGTGTGAACCGGGCGATAGTTTAGTCTATCTACTCCAATTGAAAAAAAAATAAAGAAAAGAGTGAAAGATTAGAAAAGAGAAAAACCAGAAACCGCATCCTAAACAGGAAACAAGGGATGAGCCTCTTCACCTGTTCAATAGATGTGGGTGGAGTGTGAACCGGGCGATAGTTTCGTTTATCTACGCCAATTGAAAAAAAATAAAAAAAAGAAAAGAGTGAAAAGATTGGAAAAGAGAAAACCGGAAACCGCATCCTAAACAGGAAACAAGGGATGAGCCTCTTCACCTGTTCAATAGATGTGGGTGGAGTGTGAACCGGGCGATAGTTTCGTTTATCTACTCCAATTGAAAAAAAATAAAAAAAGAAAAGAGTGAAAAGATTGGAAAAGAGAAAACCGGAAACCGCATCCTAAACAGGAAACAAGGGATGAGCCGCTTCACCTGTTCAATAGATGTGGGTGGAGTGTGAACCGGGCGATAGTTTCGTTTATCTACTCCAATTGAAAAAAAAATAAAAAAAGAAAAGAGTGAAAAGATTGGAAAAGAGAAAACCGGAAACCACATCCTAAACAGGAAACAAGGGATGAGCCTCTTCACCTGTTCAATATATGTGGGTAGAATGTGAATTCAAATTGTAGGCTCCGATGACGAATCTAGGGTTCTCAGAATAGTCTCACTGTACAAGTTGAATAGATCCGGAAAAAGAGGATCCCAAAATGCCAAATACAGGTGGGGGGATGCTAAAATCAAGCAGGTACAAAAATTTAAATAACTGGGAAGTGTTCTAACAAAAGACTGAAAGTGCGACACAGAGATCCGAAGTCGAATTGGCATGGCGAAGGAAGCATTCCAGAAGTTGAGTAGAATATTAAGAGACAGGACAGTTTTGATAGAAACAAAGAAGAAAGTACTGGATTGCTATGTGATGTCGTTTCTTCAAGATGGTAGTGAATGCTGGACAATATCATCAAAGATGAAGGAAAAACTTGAAACAACTGAAATGTGGTTCTACAGAAGGATGCTGCGAATATCATGGATCAAGCATGTGAACAATGATCTGGCTTTGGAAAGGGTGGAAACGAAAAGGAAATTAATATCAAGCATCAGGAAAAGACAGTTAAAGTTCCTGGGACTTGCAATGAGGAAGGAGGGCTTGGAGAATCTGATACTAACAGGTCAGATAGAGGGAAAGAGAGACAGCGGAAAGCAACGGATAACATATTTGAAGGACCTGATCAAGTGGATGACGGAACGAGGGTTGCGTGGTGTAACAGGAGAAGGCGTGCTAAGAGCCACCAGGGATAGGGAAACGTGGAAGGCCATGATTGCCTACGCCCTGAAAGAAGAAGAAGAAAAGACACATCCTTGTTTTACGCCACTTTAATGGCATACAGCTAGCTGTAAAACTCGCTGCTATATTTAAGAACTGACATTACATAGCAATCCCGTACTCGTTTTTTTGTTTCAAGCGAAATTTTCTTAATATTTAACTCAGCTTCTGAAACGCGTCATTCGTTATGCCAATTCACCTTCGGATCTCTTGTCACACTTTCCGTCTTCTGTTAAAGTACTTTCCAATATTTAAATGTGCTTCTTTGATTTTAGTATCCGCCTCTTGCTTTTCATTTTGAAGTTCTCATCAGAATCCATCTTGCACATTTAAAAATCTATCATTCGTCTGTGCATTGAATACTGTTGCCATATCTGGTCGGGTGCTTCTGCTATTCATCTTGTGTTTCTCGTCAGAATCCACCTTGCACATTTATAAATCTACCATTCGTCCGTGCATTGAATACTGTTGCCATATCTGGTCGGGTGGTATTCATCTACGGGTTCTCAAAAGAATCCAAAGGAAGGCCTGCAATGTAATCCATCTCGATTTAGCAGCTCGACTTCCATTCTTCCTTGTATTGGATATTGTTGCCATATCCGGTCGGGTGCTGCTGCTATTGATCTTGAGGTCCTTGTCACAATCCATCTTGCACATTTATAAATCTAACATTTGTCCGTGCATTGAATACTGTTGCCATACCTGGTCGTGTGCTCCTGCTGTTCACCTTGAGGTTCTCATCAGAATCCATCTTGCACATTTATAAATCTACCATTCATCCATGCATTGAATATTGTTGCCATATCTGGTCGGTGACTTCTGATATTCATCTTGAGGTTCTCATTAAAACATATCTTTCACATTTATAAATCTACCATATATATATATATATATATATATATATATATATATATATATATAATCATGAGCCGTTCTAAACGTCGTATTTTGGCTTTAGTTGAAAATTTCTCCAACATTTGGATAAGTTTTTATTAAGTTTGTTCTAAGCTTTCGGCTCACATGAGCCATCTTCAGAGAGGTTATTAAGACGGTAACACAATAGCATCCACCATCTGTCTTAATAACCTCTCTGAAGATGGCTCATGTGAGCCGAAAGCTTAGAACAAACTTAATAAAATTCATCCAAATTTTGGAGAATTTTTGTCTTTATTTTCAACTGAAATTAAAGCCAAAATACGACGTTTAGAACGGCTCATGATTAAACATAATAGACATTCATTGTCTCTTATATTTAACAGTATATGTTTAGAAAATCATTTGCTGCCTCGATACACTATATATATATATATATATATATATATATATATATATATATATACGATTGTATATAGAACGGAGAAAGAATATTTACAACGTCCAAAATATTAATTTAAAACAGTGCTCGATATATAATATATAGAGCTGTGAATATTAATTATAAATTATATTTTAGAACATTCCGTCTGAAGAGACATTGAACTTTCAATGTCGAAACAAATGTACGTTTGTAACCCATATATAAAAAAAAATTATGTTCATGTTCTAAAATATAATTTATAATTTATATATATATATATATATATATATATATATATATATATATATACTTCCTTTCAGTCTGTTGCCATACGTGCTACACGTATGTTGCCATACGTGCTACACATTTGAGCAAACATACCTCTTTCGAAACATGACTGACTAAGCAGAAGACCTTCCCGCAGTAGATTGCCATTATTTTCTGTGGTCGGCTGGTTGAAACCAAGGGTAGAAAACCGAATCCGTCTTTCTAGTCAACAAACAGCTGAAGGGGAAAAAATAAATTCTTATCTTTCTCAAGGGTATTTGTGTGTAAGTAAACGAAATGAATCTGAGTGGAAATCGAACTCAAGTCTCTGATTTTTCATTCTGGTGTTATATTAGGCCGCAATACACCATCGTATCTAATCTCGCCGATGTTTTCGCGTAAGAAACGCAGGTTCGAATGTCGCTAGAAACCGCTTATTTTTTTCACAAGAGTTCGCATATCATTCAAGCCGGTTGGTGTAAATAAATATATATCGTGCTTAACCCGAGAACACTTACCATGGGTATAGTCTACCCAGCGCAAATGATGCCATTTTAATTACAATTAAATTTTCTGTACTTGATTTTCTTACCTAAATAATTTATTTTTCGGTTCCGGTAAATCTTAACTCAAAGTACAAATTTTAAAGTGGCTGCATGTAAAATATTTCAAATAAAGAATTATATTTGATATTTTCAAAATAGGATATGATATACCCATGGTTAGTAGCGGTGTAACTTTAATTAATGGTTAGTTTTCCAGGGTTAATAATAAAAACAGAGTTACTCAAATAAGGGTACCCATTAAAAATAATGATTAAACAAATAAATTAGAAATATTTACGTTAATATACAAAACGTAACAGATATGTATAATTCGAGAATCGGGGAAAATGTGTGTTCAAAAGCATTATTCGGGCTTTGAGCAGAAGATCGTACATGGCCGAGCGGTCAAGACATGTTAGAGCTAATGACAGTTTTCCCTAGGGGACACAGGTTCGGCGGATGAATATTATTCTCAGATTGCTCCAGTATTCACGTCGGTAGATGAAAGTAGATATACTGCTTAATAATCAAAACAAGGCACCGACTCAAATATGAGTATCCATTACAAATAATGTTTTCCCCTGTCTTTTTTCTCTCTATCCGTCCTCTGATTATTAGATTCTCCAAGCACTCCATCTTCATCAAGTGTCACAGGAACTCACATGTTTGGTCCATGGTATCTTAAGCATCCTTCTGTAGAAGCCCAATTCTGTTGCCTCAAATCTCGTCTTCGCCTTTAAGGAGATTGTCCAGCATTTGCTGCCATTATCGAAGGACAGATATCACATAACAGTCCAGTACTCTTTTCTTTATTTCCAACGGAATCGTCCTGCCTCTCAACACTCTGCTTAGCTTCTGGAATGCGTCCTTGGTCATGCCAGTGCCCATTCGGATCTCAGTGTCGCACTTTCCGTCCTCTTTCAGAATAATCCCCAGGTATTTGAATTTTTGCACCTATTTGATTTTGCTATTCCCGACCACTAGTCGTTATCTCTTGCTACCTTCCGTAAGAGGTCCTGTATTTTTCTTTCCGCGTCTGCTATCAGCACTGTGTCATCTGTGTATGTTTTTTTGTTAAGATGAAGGTCGTCACTTGCAGGACATCTCTGAGAATCGTTTCACTGTACAGGTTGAATAGATCCGGTGAGAAGGCCCATCCATGTCTTACGCCCCTTTCTATTTTTGTATAGCTGCTAAATTCATTTCCTAACGGTTTGCTGTTAGTAAAGATTGTTGATCATTCTTATGTCTTTACCGAATATATTAAGACTGAGGTCGCCACGGGTAGGACATCTCTCAGAATCATTTCACTGTACAGGTTGAATAGATCCGGCGAAAAAACCCATCCTTGTCTTACGCCCCTTTCTAATTTTTTGTATACCTGCTAAATTCATTTCCTAACGGTTTGCTGTTAGTAAAGATTGTTGATCATTCTTATGTCTTTACCGAATATATTAAGACTGAGGTCACCACGGGCAGGACATCTCTCAGAATCATTTCACTGTACAGGTTGAATAGATCCGGTGAGAAAGCACATCCATGTCTTACACCCCTTTCTATTTTTGTATAGCTGCTAAATTCATTTCCTAACGGTTTGCTGTTAGTATAGATTCTTGATCATTCTTATGTCTTTACCGAATACGTCAAGCGTCTCTATCAAGTCCTGTGAATATTAGATTCTCCAAGCCTTCATCACTTCAGGTTCAAAAAACTGTCTTTTCCTGATGTTAAGTGTCAGTTTCCTTTTCGTTTCCATCCTCTACAAAACCATGCTATGTTCGTTTCATGGTATCCTCACCATCCTTCTGTAGAACCACATTTCGGTTCCTTCTAATGTTTCCTTCATTTGATGAGATTATCCAGAATTCGTTGCCATCAGATAGTAATCCAGTACTCTTTTCTTTCCTTCCCGCGAAATGTTTCCGTCTCTCAGTACTCTAATCCCGGGGTTTTCAAAATGTTGTCCGCGGACCACAGTGGGTCCGCAAGGATAAGATAGGAGATCCGTGGATCAACTCATCACGTGAAATTCAAAGTATGAATTTTCAATGTCTGGATATTTATTTTTACTTATTAATGTTATAAAATGACAAAAGCTTGCACTATCGCCCATTACATGTCAACGTTATTTATAGTGGGTCCCTAGACTAAAACTTGAAATATAAAGTGGTCCGTAAGTCAAAGATTTTGAAAACCCCTGCTCTAATCAGCTTTTGGAATGCATCCTGAGCCATGCCAATACGCCTTCGGATCTCAGTGTCATATTTTCCGTCTTCCGTTAGAACATTTACCAGCAATTTAAATTTCTGTTTTGTTTGAGTTTAATAGCCTCAGCTTGTAGTTATCATTTGTAATTCCGGTAGAAATAAATTTTCTTGAACTTTCAGGTCCATAGACAACTATAAATAAATATCTTCTTCTTCTATATGGCCTGTCCCTTCACGACGTAGGCGATCATAGCCTTCCACGTTTCCCTGTCCCTTGTGGCTCTGAGTATGCCTTCTTCTGTTACACCATGCAACCCTCGTTCCGTCATCCACCTGATTAGGTCCTTCAAATATGTTATCTGTTGCTTTCTCCTGTCTCCTTTTCCCGCTATCTGGCCTGTTAGTATCAGATTCTCCAAGCCCTCCTTCCTCATTGCGTGTCCCAGGAAATCCAGCTGTCTCTTCCTGAGGCTCAGTATTAATTTCCTTTTTGTTTCCATCATTTCTAAGACCTCATCATTGCTCACATGCTCGATCCATGATATCCGCAGCATCCTTCTGTAGAACCACATTTCAGTTGCTTCAAGTTTTTCCTTCATCTTTGATTATATTGTCCAGCATTCACTGCCATATTGAAGGACAGACAGCACGTAGCAATCCAGTCCTCTCTTCCTTGTTTCTAGCGAAATTGTCCTGTTTCTTAATACTTTACTCAACTTCTGGAATGCTTCCTTCGCCATGCCAATTCGACTTCGGATCTCTGTATCGCACTTTCCGTCTTCTGTTATAACATTTCCCAGGTATTTAAATTTTTTATACCTGCTTTTTTCTAGTATCCCCGGCCTGTATTTGGCATTTTGGGCTGCCCTTTTTATTGATGACCATGCATTCGGTTTTCGTGCAGTTTATTTCTAGTCCTTTATTGTTACTTTCTTTACCAACCTCCTGTAGGGGGTCTTGTCAGTCAGTTACTTGCCATTCGTGAAAGACGCTTGGGCAATCATGTCTCGAAAGAGACATGACTGACTGGGCAGAAGATTATCTCGCAGTAGATTGCTATTATTTTCTGCAGTAGACTGGTTGCCAGCCAAGGCTATAGAACCCAGTCTGACCTGTTATTTAACCATTAACTGGAAGGAAGAGACGGACTAATAACTTTCCCAAGGGTATTTGTGTATAAGTGAATGCTATGAATTCAACTGGAATTCGAACTCGGCTCCCCGATTTCTCATTCCGGGCCGATATCTACGGTTCTGTAGATAAATAAATATACTGTTCAATAAATTTAAACAGAGCGGCTACTCAAATACTAGCATCTATTAAAAGTAATGTTTAAATTGGTTAAAAAACTATATATATATATATATATATATATATATATATATATATATATATATATATATATATAAAGCTTCCCTTTTTGCTGTTGACTATGCATTCAGTTTTCTTGTGGTCCTTTTTTCTTCTATGTTTAGCTTCTATAGGATGTTTCGGCGTTTTATTTCTTTGCTATCAGCACGGTATCATTTACATAGCTGATATTGTTCCGATTGCGTCCGCCATTGACGAATCCTGTCAAGACTTCTGCCGCTCTCAATATTTGCTGCCAGTACAGGTTCTTGAGGATGTGCATGGTGGTGCCGCGGATATCGGCTCGGAACGAAAAATCGGGTGAGCCGAGTTCGAATTCCAGTTGAATTCCTTGAATTCACGTACGCGCAAATACCCTTGGGAAAGGTATTAATCCGTCTCTTCCAGTTATGGGTTAAATAGCAGGACAGATTGGGTTCTATAGCTTTGGTCGGCAACCAGTCTACCGCAGAAAGCAATGGCAACCTACTGCGGGATAATCTTCTACCCAGTCAGTCATGTCTCTTTCGAGATATGATCGCCCAAAGCGTGTATCGCGTATGGCACTTAACTAACTGACTGAATATAATAGTTGGAATCATGATTAAGGCTTCTACTGGTCATAAAGTGAGGGATCGGTTTTCTATTGTTGTGAAGTAATAAACTGATCCCCCACTAATTACTACTTATTAATATAATACATCTCTTCCCTCTCTAGTTATGGTTTAAATAATAGGAGAGATTGGGTTCTATAGCCTTGCCTGGCAACAAGTCTACCGCAGAATGCAATGGCAAGCTACTGTGGGATAATCTTCTGCTCTCTCATTCATCTATCTTTTGAGACATGATCGCCCAAACTGTGTTTCACGTATGGCACTTAACTGACTGACTGAATATAATAACCAAAGACATGATTAAGGCTTCTGCTTGGCATAAAGTGGGGGATCGGTTTTCTATTATTATGAAGTAATAAACTGATCCCCTACTAATTACTGCTTTATAATATAACACATTTCTTCCCCCCTCTAGCTATGAGTCAAATAACAAGACTGATTGGATTCTATAGCCTTGGCTGGCAACTAGTCTACCGCGTAAAGCAATGGCAAGCTACTGCGGGATAATCTTCTGCTCAGTTAGTCATGTCTCGTTCGAGATATGATGGCCCGATCGTGTATCACGTATGGCACATTAACTGACTGACTGACAGGTTCTTGATTACTTTAAATGTTTTCACCGAATATGTCAAGGTTACCGAACATCTCTATCTTTGTGGCGTATTTTGTCGAATGTCTTCGCGTAGTCTATAAAACACAGATACACATTCTTCTTCATCAATAATGCTTTTTCTGATAGCATTCTATGAATAACTATCGCGTTCCTTTTTCCAGTGTCCTTGACGAAACCCCACTGTTCTTTGAACAGGTTAAGAGGCTCATCCCTTGTTCCCTGTTTAGGATGTGGTTTCCGGCTTTCTCTTTTCAAATCTTCTCACTTAGTTTTTTTTTTTTTTCAATTGGCGTAGATAGATCTATCTATCGCCCGGTTCACACTCCACCCATGTCTATTGAACAGGTTAAAAGGCTCATCCCGTGTTCCCTGTTTAGGATGTGGTTTCCTTCTTTCTCTTTTCCAATCTTCTCACTTTGTTTTTGTTTTTTTCAATTGGAGTAGATAGACTAAACTATCTCCCGGTTCACACTCCACCCACGTCTATTGAACAGGTTAAGAGGCTCATCCCTTGTTCCCTGTTTAGGATGTGGTTTCCTTCTTTCTCTTTTCCAATCTTCTCACTTTGTTTTTTTTTTTCAGTTGGAGTAGATAGATCTCTCTATCGCCCGGTTCACACTCCACCCATGTCTATTGAACAGGTTAAGAGGCTCATACCGTGTTCCCTGTTTCCGGTTTCCGGCTTTCTCTTTTCCAATCTTTTCAGTATTACGTAGCCCCCTGCACATCAGTGGCGTTACCGCCTTGCTCGGGGTGATACGATTTTAAAAAATCTCTGCCTTGATTCTGTTGCGTGATCTATTGTTAAGAAGTCGGGTGATGGTTTTTTTTTTATGGCTCATTAAGCTGATTGTTTGGTGTTTTGAATTTACATACCTTTGCGCCTGGCTTCTTAGGCAGTTCTGCGAAAAACGATCTGCTTAGGCTTTCCGGTATGTAGGTAATGTTGTAGATTTTATTTATTACTTCTCTATTACAATGCTGTCTGATCCTGCTGTTTCGTTCCTATTCAATTTGGGCAGCGCAACGTTCACGCCTGCTTTTAATATTTCCGGTCCGTAAGTATTTCTGTGTTGTCAATTGTTCTTTGTTGTCAGGGAAGAAATCTTTTATATATTCTTCCAATCGCTGAAGTATTTTCTCTTTCTCTAATATAAGCGTTCCCTCTTTGAATTGTATACATCTTGATGAGGAGCAGGTCTTTTGGCCTGTTCTCTTATTTTTCATACTTGTCTCCTTTATTAGACATTCTAAAGCTCTCTCTTTCTGCACATTTGTCGTTAAGCCACTTCTCTTTAGCCCATCAGCATATGCTCCTTATTTAATTGTGTAGTTTTCTATATTCCGTGCCATGTCTTGGCATTGTTTTCTGTCTCTTTTGCATCATGTCGGGTTTTTCTTCTGCGTCTGTTTTTTTCGAGACGATATCGTTTGTTAATAACAGTAACACTTTTTTTTAGTGTGATTCATTTCGAGCATCCGTTTCCAATTTGTCCTTTGTATTTTTTTCACACTGTCCATGAATTTCTTTGCAGGTTCATGTCGTTCACGGGTATGTTGTTTTGCTACCTGGGTGCTGCACAAAACTTCAATCTCCGAAATTTCATTCTTAGTTTACATATAACCGGGAGGTAGCCATCTCCACAATCGGCTCTTTGATAAGTTTTGTCATGAACAACTACATTCACAAACCTCCTGTTCATAGTTATATAGTCGATTCGTTTTTCGTTTCACCATGTCCATAATGGTCAAGGGCGTTCTTGAAACCAAATGTTGGCTATTACCTGCCATACGTGATACACACTTGGGTGATCATGTCTCGATAGGGACATGACTGACTGGGCAGAATATTATCTCACAATAGGATGGCATTACTTTTTGCTGTAGATTGGTTGCCAGCCAAGTCTATAGAACCCAATCTTTCCTGTTATTTAAGAGAGTGAAGAAAATTATAGCTCAAGTAACAACTGACTACTCCGTCAATGAATGCTGAAAGTTTCCTTATAAGAAAACATCTAATATTACCATTTGTTTATCTCTTGTTCAATTAAGCATCAGGAAGATTTAGAGACGACTAAAGTTCCAGGGACATGCAATGTAGAAAGAGGGCTTGGAGAACCTGATACTAACAAGCCAGATAGAGGGAAAAGAGATAGGGGAAAGCAAGAGGAGACAGGAGAACAGATATTACAATTTGATCCCATCCTTATAGCAAAGAGAGTGAAGAAAATTATAGCTCAAGTAACTAATGACTACTCCGTCAATGAATGCTGAAAGTTTCCTTATAAGAAAACATCTAATATTACCACTTGTTTATCTATTGTTCAATTAAACATCGGGAAGATTTAGAGACGACTAAAGTTCCAGGGACATGCAATGTAGAAAGAGGGCTTGGAGAACCTGATACTAACAAGCCAGATAGAGGGAAAAGAGATAGGGGAAAGCAAGAGGAGACAGGAGAACAGATATTACAATTTGATCCCAAACTCGTTTCAAAGAAAATGAAGAACATTATAGCTCTGACTACTCGGTCAATGAATGCCGAATGTTTCCTTATAAGAAAACATCTAATATTATCATTTGTTTATCTATTGTTCAATTAAACATCAGGAAGATTTAGAGACGACTAAAGTTCCAGGGACATGCAATGTAGAAAGAGGGCTTGGAGAACCTGATACTAACAAGCCAGATAGAGGGGAAAAGAGACAAAGGAAAGCAAAAGGAGACAGGAGAACAGATATTACAATTTGAACCCAAAGTCGTTTCAAAGAAAATGAAGAACATTATAGCTCTGACTACTCGGTCAATGAATGCCGAATGTTTCCTGATAAGAAAACATCTAATATTATCATTTGTTTATCTATTGTTCAATTAAACATCAGGAAGATTTAGAGACGACTAAAGTTCCAGGGACATGCAATGTAGAAAGAGGGCTTGGAGAACCTGATACTAACAGGCCAGATAGAGGGAAAAAGAGACAAAGGAAAGCAAGAGGAGACAGGAGAACAGATATTACAATTTGATCGCATCCTCGTTGCAAAGAGAATGAAGAGCATTATAGCTCTGACTACTCGGTCAATGAATGCCGAATTTTTCCTGATAAGAAAACATTTGATATTACCATTTTGCTTGGGTTAATTGAATAATAGATAAGCCAACGTCTGACGGTCAGTCTGGATCGATCTCACTACGGTAGTAACGTTATGCTACTTCAGATGACTACTCGTTGAGAAACCCGCTTCGTGCGGGTCGAGGTAGAAGTTTGATAACTGTTTCGCGCGGTCGAGATGACCTTCGACGGAAGTAATTACTAAATGGATGTCAATAGTCAGTCAATGGTCCGAGAAACGAGCTCCTAAGTAAACAGACTTGACAGTCTTTTTACCGTGATTGAATTTTCGGCGAAGTGAATTGCAACAGAAGGAAAAAAGAGAGAAAGAGACGGATAACCCGGCTGCCGACAGACGGTGGATTTCGTCTGGGATCATGTAACAACAAGTCATTCAAAGAGGTGGTGGAAGCTCCGGTGACAATGTCATTTTCCTTTACCACTAAAGATGAGAATTAAACAAAAGACTAAGTTTGTTTTCTTGGCCTTAATCAACGACAACGCTACTACGCGGAAACTATTAGGTTGTCCCAAAAGCTCGTAAGCTCTTGCGAAAAATGGAATTTTTATGCAATTTTGCGTTTATATTGGTACTAGCAGTATAGCCTGGCGTTCCTCGGGTGTAATGAAAGCTTTAAAACTAATCCATGATCCTAGAGCTCAGACTCAGCCTAAAGAATATTTGAAATATATTTCAAATAATAAAATAATTGCGACAATTTACCAATCGCACCCAGTGTGTGTGTGTGTGTGTGTGTGTATATATATATATATATACACACACTATATGCGATTGGTAATTTGTCGCGATCATTTTATTATTTCAAATATTCTTTTATATATATATATATATATATATATACTTATATATTCTTATATTCTATATATTCTTATATTCTTATATATATATATATATATATATATATACTAGCAGTATAGCCCGGCGTTGCTCGAGTGCAATGAAAGCTTTAAAAATAATCCATGGTCCTGGAGCACAGACTCTTTGGACGTTGGCACGAAAGACTAAAAATCAATAGTTGTTTCCAGTTAAAGCGAAACCGTAGACTGAAAGAAAAATGAATGGATATAAGTCAAATTTTGATTTCCTGGTATCGATATCAAATAAGTTTTTTTCGTCGTAAACTAAAGTTTGAAGGCTAAATAAATCCTCTGAGTAAATGGTACCATGGCTGAGACTAAGAACTACAATTATACCTACTTAGAGCCAAACCCGAATCAAAAACTAAAATAAAAAGGCTGAAAAAAATACAGACATACAGGCAGATAAACAGACACACACACAAACAGCTTGCCTTTTATATAAATAGATTATCGATTTTCTGCACTATTGTAATAACTGCAACCTTGAAACTTCTGAATATCGTTTCTTATGTCTTTGTCTATGAGTGTACAAATTTGATTAAAATCGGACCACTCCTTCTATAATCCGGTTTTTCGATTATCGATTTTCGATATTTATCGGTGGGTACACAAAACCTAGCTAAGAACACTCGCAGATGCTTATAGTACAACTGTGTACATTTTCAAGAAAATCGGTTCAGCCGTTTCGGAGTCTATAGGTAAGGGACACACACACAGACACACACACATACAAAGTTCCATTTATAAATAAATTTAGATAGATCGATATTGATCTTCATCTTTGTATTCCAGGTGGCAAATAATAATTGATTCGTTACGGCTGAAGCGAGGTGTTTCCACCAGAAAAGCTGCAGAAGAGATTTGTGCTGCCGAAGGTGAAGGAACAATTGCGTATGCGGCGATCTCAAAGTGGTACAAGCGTTTCGATTCTGGCGACATGAGTCTTTACTGTCGGCAACTTGAGCAGGTCTACGAAAAGTTGAAGCAAAAGTACCCGGCTCTGAACAACCGAAAGCGCGCTTTGATGCAGCAGGACAATGCCAAGCCACACACCGCCAGGAAGACCAAAGACAAGTTTGAAGAGCTGAACGGCGTTGAGATTCTGCCACATGCAGTCTAGTGTCCCGACTGTGCTTCATCAGATTACGGCCTTTTCCGCTCAATGCAACACTTTCTGAAGGGCCACCGATTCGACTCGTTTGATGAAGTTGAGGAAGCGTGTCAAGAATTCTTTGATTCGAAGCCGGCTGAATGGTACTTTGACCAGATCCGAAAGCTTGCAGATCGATGGCAGAAAGTCTTGGAAAATGATGGTCTTTATTTTGAGCAATAATTTTTGTTGTTTTTGCGAGAAAAAAAATCAATTTTTTGCAAGTGTTTTCTGGTAACCTTAGATTACTTGGCGGGTAAAATTTCAATTTTTTGCAACTGCTTACGAACTTTTGGGACAATCTAATATATAGTTTTACATTTAAATGAGAAGCAAACATAAGATTAAATTTATCTTCTTGGATTCAGTTTATGACAATGGTATTCTGCTGGGCAGTATCAATCTGCTGGGGGTGGGGCTGAGAATTAACAAACGACGGAATGTGTATCCTAAGCCTCAGTCAATGACAATATCAATAAATTTCTCCGTGACATTTCTGCTAAAACTGAGAATTAAACAGATGACGAAACTACTTCACAATGTTATTGCACTGACCTGTCTCCTTGGCATAAAACTATGACAGTGCTATGGAACCAAATATTTATAATTTTTGATAGACGGGAGAATTAAACACAGAACGAAATTAGTCTCCTTACCCTCAACCAATAACAGAGCTATAGCACTAAGTATAAATCATTTTTGCTTGAACTGAGAACTAAACGTGGGACGAAATTTGTCTCCTTGCTCTCAAACTAGGACAGTACTATAGAATTAAGTATTTATCATTTTTAGTTGAACTGAGAACTAACCAGAGAACGAAATCTGTCTCCTTGGCCTAAAACTATGACAGTGCTAGAGAAATAAGTATTTATCATATTTGCTTGAACTGAGAACTAAACAGAGGATGAAATTTGTCTCCTTGGCCTCAATCTATGA
>JBBBDQ010000246.1:3117500-3252500 GCA_037127315.1 Ascarosepion bandense
GACGCGCGCATACACACGCTGCTTCTGTTTTCTCTCTCTTTAATCGTTCGTCTCTCGTCTTTCATCACTTCGCTGTCTCTTTCTCTCTCTCTCTCTCTCTCTCTCTTTCTCTCTCTCTCTCTCTCTATATATATATATATATATATAATCTAGGCTTATTTATAAAATGTAATTTTATCTGTGTCTGTGTCTGTGTGTGTGTCTGTTACCTATAGACTTCGAAACGGCTGAACCGATTTTCTTGAAAATTTACACAGTTGTACTATAAGCGTCTGCGAGTGTTCTTAGCTAGGTTTTGTGTCGAGGTACCCCCGATAAATATCGAAAATCGATAATCGAAAAAATCGGGTTGTAGAAGCAGTGGTCTGATTTTAATCAAATTTGATACACTCATAGACAAAGACATAAGAAACGATATTCAGAAGTTTCAAGGTTGCAGTTCTTACAATAGTGCAGAAAATCGATAATATATATATATGTATGTACGTATATATATATATATATATATATATATATATATATATATGAAAGGCAAGATTTATGTGTGTGTTTGTTTATTTACCTGTAATCTTTTCAGCCCTTTTTTTATTTTAGGTTTTGCTTCAGGTTTGGCTCTAAGTAGGTATAATTGTAGTTCTTAGTCTCAGCCATGATACTGTTTACTCAGTGGACTTGTTTAACCTTCAAAATTCAGTTTACGATGAGAAAATCTTATTTGATATCGATACCAGGAAATCAAAATATGACTTACATCCATTCATTTTTCTTTCAGTCTACGGTTTCGCTTTAACTGGAAACAACTATTGCTTTTTAGTCATTCGTGCCAACATCCAAAACGTCTGAGTTCCATGGCCATAGATTTGTTTTAAAGCTTTCATTACACCCAAGCAATGCCGGGCTACACTGCTAGTATATATATATATATATATAGTCGTATCTTCTTCCCTTTCTGCGTTTGCAACTTTGTTTTTTATAACTTTCTGTCTCTGATTCGTTCTAGATCTAAATCTATATGTATCTCTTTATCTTTTGATCTCTCCCCCTGTCTCTCTGAAATTTTCTTCCTGCATCAATCTCTCCCTCCCTCTCTTTCTTTCTCTCTTTCACACGCACCTATACCCATTGCTTCTCTATTCCTCTCACTTTCTTTGTTCGTCTTTCGCCTTTTGTCACTCTCTCTCTCTCTCTTTTTCTCACTCTGACGCACACACACGCTCCTTCTCTTTTAATCGTTCGTCTCACGCCTTTCATCACTTCTCTCTCTTTCTCTCTCTCTCTGCTTTTCTCTGTATCTTTGTACCTGCTTCTCTTTCTGCATTTGTTTTTTATCTCTCTCTGTCTCTCTGATTCGCTCAAGAACTAAATCTGTATGTTTCTTACTATCCTTTAATCTCTCTCCCTGTCTCTCTAAAATTTTCTTCCTATATCAACCCCCCCTCTTTCTCTCTCTCTCTCTCTCTCTCTCTCTCTCTTCCTCTGTATCTGCCCATTTTTTCTTTCATTTTTATCTCTCTCTATAAGTTTGTTGTTTTTCTCTTTCTCTCTCTGTCTCTCTCTCACACATACTGCTTTTCTCTACCCGACTCTTTATGTATTCGTCTCTCTCTCTCTCTCTCTCTCTCTCTCTGTATTTGTTTTTTTCTGTTTTCCTGTACCGAAACCCCTTTCTATATTTGCTTCTCTGTTTGATTATCAATCTCTGTCTCTCTGATTCGCTCCATATACATTTTTGCATGTCTCTCTCTCCCTTAATCTCTACCCACAGTTACTTTTTCAATTTCTCTTGTATTAGTCTCTTATTTTGCTCTCTCTCTCTTTCTCTCTGTCGCTGTATCTGTCTCTGTCTCTCTCTCTCTCTCTCTCTCTCTGTGTGTGTGTGTGTGTGTGTGTGTTTAACTCTCTAGTTCTACTTTTTATATGTCGGATGTGCGTTGTGGTACAGTGGATATCGGCTCGGAACGAGAAATCGGGGAGCCGAGTTCGAATTCCAGTTGAATCCATTGTATTCACTTACGCGCAAATACCCTTGAGAAAGATATTAATCCGTCTCTTCCTTCCAGTTATGGGTTAAATAGCAGGACAGATTGGGTTCTATAGCCTTGGTCGGCAACCAGTCTACCGCAGAAAGCAATGGCAACCTACTGCGGGATAACCTTCTGCCCAGTCAGTCGTGTCTCTTTCGAGACATGATCGCCCAAGCGTGTATCACGTATGGCACTTTAACTGACTGAATGAAATGTCCCACAATCCCTATTGCTTACGAGGAATATGCTATAACACATCGCTTAATAAGTTTTTTTTTAATCGTATCACCCCGAGCAAGGCGGTAACGCCACTCATGTACAGGGGACCACATAAGAATAAAAAGATTAAGTAGAAGAGAGTGAAGAGGAAGACCAACCAGTTAGAAAGGAGAAAAAGAAGGATGGGAATACAGGTGTGATGACAGTTGCAAAGGTGGAGAGAAAGGAAAGGATATACAGGGTGGTGAAGAAAGAACTAGAGTCAAGTGGTTAAGAGATGGGTATTGACATTGCATTTAAATTCCTGGAGGTTGTAGCCGCCAGGAAAGCAAGAATATGGAAGCGAGTTCCACAGGCGGGAAGTGCGAGAAAAGAAGTTGAAGTAGTAGAATTGCCTTCTGCATTTGGTTAATCTAACTGTGAATGAGTGGGACCTAGTTGCCAATCTGGTTGCACGAGTAAAAACCTGTTGCAGAGGCACCAGGCCGAACTAATAAAACATAACACTTTTAGTTAAAATTCGACTTTATTCATCAACATAGTCTCCTTCTAGGATGATATACTGATTCCACCGCTTCTCAATTTAATGCCTTGTTTTTGTAGAACGATTTGCCTTTGGCCTCAAAATACGCTTCAGTTCCTGATATCACTTCTTTATTGGAGCCAAATCTTTCCCTGGAGCATTCTTTAGAGGTCTGCAAACAGCCAGTCATATCTGAAGGGAAATTCTAGAGAATAGGGTGGATGCAGAGGCAATTCGAATTCATGTAGTTTTACTATCGTTGCTGAAAGATCACTTTTTTCTCTCGTCATTTGTGACTGTTTTTTTTTTTTTGTTTTGGAATCAGTATATCACTCCTTCTAGGGTGATATACTGATTCTAACGCTTCTCAATTCAATGCCTTGTTTTTGTAGAACGATTTGCTTTTGGCCTCAAAATACGCTTTGGTTTCCGATATCAATTTCTTCACTGGAGCCAAATGTCTTTCCCTGGTACATTCTTTTGGGGTCTGCAAGCATCCAGCAGTGGCTGGGGGCCAGATCTGGAGAATAGGGTGGATGCGGAAGCAATTCATGTAGTTTTGCCATCGTTGCGAACGACTTGTGACACGGTGCGTTGTCTTGGTGAAAGATCAATTTTGTCTTCTTCATTTGTGGCCGTTTTTGGTAATTTATTTCTTCAAACGCACCAATAATGTTATATAATATTCGCTATTGACGTTTCTTCTTTTCTCAAGATAATCCATGAACATTGCAAACACGGGATAACCGTTTATAGGGGGTGACAGAGAAGGGAGCAAGAGAAGGATGGGAATACAGGTGTGATGACAGTTGCAAAGGTGGAGAGAAAGGAAAGGATATACAGGGTGGTGAAGAAAGAACTAGAGTCAAGTGGTTAAGAGATGGGTATTGACATTGCATTTAAATTCCTGGAGGAAAGGAAAGCAAGAATATCGAAGCGAGTTCCACAGGCGGGAAATGCGAGAAAAGAAACTGAAGGAGTAGAATTGCCGTCTGCATTTGGTTAATCTAACTGTGAATGAGTGGGACATAGTTGCCAATGTGGTTGCACTAGTAAAAACCTGTTGCAGAGGCACCAGGCCGAACTAATAAAACAAAACACTTTCAGTTAAAATTCGACTTTATTCATCAACATAGTCTCCTTCTAGTGTGATATACTGATTCCAACGCTTCTCAATTTAATGCCTTGTTTTTGTAGAACGATTTGCCTTTGGCCTCAAAATACGCTTCAGTTTCTGATATCACTTCTTTATTGGAGCCAAATCTCTTCCTCTGGAGCATTCTTTAGAGGTCTTCAAGCATCCAGCAGTGGTTGGGGGCCAAATCTGGGGAATAAGGTGGATGCGGAAGCAATTCGTGTAGTTTTGCCATCGTTGCGAACGACTTGTGACACGGTGCGTTGTCTTGGTGAAAGATCAATTTTGTCTTCTTCATTTGTGGCCGTTTTTGGTAATTTATTTCTTCAAACGCACCAATAATGTTATATAATATTCGCTATTGACGTTTCTTCTTTTCTCAAGATAATTGCAAAAACGAGATAACCTTTATAAGTAGATATCTAACGTTTGATCATAGAATCTTAACATTTAATTGAAATAGTATAGGCGTAGGAAGTGGGGACTCATTATATCAAAATATAATGAAAGGATGCCTACAAATATATGCCAAATACAGGTGAGGGACACTAAAACGAAGCAGGTACAAAAATTTAAATACCTGGGAAGTGTTATAACAAAAGACGGAAAGTGCGACACAGAAATTCGAAGGCGAATTGGCATGGCGAAGGACCCATTCCAGAGGTTGAGTAAAGTATTAAGAAACAGGACAATTTCGGTAGAAACAAAGAAGAGAGTACTGGATTGTAGCATGCTGTCCGTCCTTCAATATGGCAGTGAATGCTGGACAACAGCATCAAAGATGAAGGGAAAACTTGAAGCAACTGAAATGTGGTTCTATAGAAGCATACTGGACATAAAGTGGGGGATCAATTTCATATTACAATCAATATATAAACTGACCCCTCACTTTGTGGTCAGAACAGTTTCTATACATTTATATTCCTGAGATCCAAAAGCACAAGGATGCATTCCTGGAGCTGAGTAAAGTATTAAGAAACAGGACAATTTCGTTAGAAACAAAGAAGAGAGTACTGGATTGCTACGTGTTGTCCGTCCTTCAATATGGCAGTGAATGCTGGACAATATAATCAAAGATGAAGGAAAAACTTGAAGCAACTGAAATGTGGTTCTACAGAAGGATGCTGCGAATATCATGGATCAAGCATGTGCGCAATGATGAGGTTTTGGAAAGGATGGAAACGAAAAGGAAATTAATACTGAGCATCAAGAAGAGACAGCTGAAGTTCGTGGGACATGCAATGAGGAAGGAGGTCTTGGAGAATCTGATACTAACAGGCCAAATAGAGGGAAAAGGAGACAGGGGAAAGCAGCTGATAACATATTTGAAGGACCTAATCAGGTGAATGACGGAACAAGGGTTGCGTGGTGTAACAAGAGAAGGTGTAACAAGATCCACCAGGTATAGGGAGACGTGGAAAGCCATGATCGCCTACGTCCTGAAGGGACGGGGCACATAGAAGAAGAAGAAGAAGAAGAAGAAGAAGAAGAAGAAGAAGAAGAAGAAGAAGATATCTACAATCAAAATTAAAATTCTGCAGTCAACCCAGAAAACCGGTACTATAGCTAAAGTACGAAATAGGTGAAAATTAATTTTCTGTTTACGATGACGAATGATTAAATTGAGAGTATGACCATCCCTGATTTGTTAAGCCCGTCAAAACAACATACTGTTTGATACAACAACAGTCTGGCGATGAAAGCCCATGTCTTGAACTATCTCAACAGATAGCGTTTAATCGAAGCTAATGCATAATTCTAGTATAACTTTTTAAGACTCACTAACATTGCTCTAGCGACCCACCAGTAAGTCGTCACCCATAATTTAGGTAAAACTGCTCTAGCCTACTACCTCGATCGGTTCTCGGGCCTTGTGCAGAGTGAAAATCATTGTAAAGTGTCATTCAAAATAGGGGTTTACTAAAGGGGTGTTTTTTTTTAGCCTTAAGTGTAAGTGGCGTAATTTTTGTGCGGATACTGATGAAAGATATACTGCGCCTCCTCGGCCTCACCCTGTCTTCCGACCTCAAGTGGAATCATTACATTGACTCAATATCTAAATCCACAGCTAGGAGAGTTTTTCACTGTGTCGGGCCGGGAAGCTTTTTTTTTTTTTTTTTTTCGCCTGAATCCATCTTGCACATATACAAATCAACCATCCGTCCCTGCATAGAATACTGTTGCCATATATGGTCAGGCGCCCGTGCTGTTCATCTCAATGTTCTCGATAGGTTACAAAGAAGAATCTGTAATGTGATTGGTCCCGACCCGTCAGTTTGACTCTAGTCACTTTCTCACTCTTCTACAAATATAGAAGACAACTTCAGTCAGTCAGTTAAGTGCCATACGTGATACACGCTTGGGCGATCATGTCTCGAAAGAGACATGACTGACTGGGCAGAAGATTATCCCGCAGTAGGTTGCCATTGCTTTCTGCGGTAGACTGGTTGCCGACCAAGGCTATAGAACCCAATCTGTCCTGCTATTTAACCCATAACTGGAAAGAAGTGACGGATTAATACCTTTCCCAAGGGTATTTGCGCGTAAGTGAATACAATAGATTCGATTGGAATTCGAACTCGGCTCCCCGGTTTCTCGTTCCGCGCCGATATCCACTTTCAATTTTCTAAAAAAAACAAATTAATCAGAATCGAACTAAATCAATCTTCTCACTATAACCAAACATTAAAAAAATTAATTAAAACCTCACCTTTTTGACATAAAATAACACACAGAGGTTTATATGTTTTTAAACAAACTCAAAAGATTACTTTTTCCTGTACTATATAAAAACTAAAATTTCTTTGTAAGCTTAAAATAAATTCTCATTGACCGTATATTATTAAAAATGCATTTATAAATAAAATACAGAACTGGAATTGGTTATATGTGGTTTAGCCTAGTGACAAGTAAATTCGGAGACAAATAAATTTGACGTATGTCGCCTCACCAGGAACAAATTGCCGACGTAACGTGAGGTATACCTGTATATTTAAAATTATTTATAAATTGAACTTTGTCTGTGTGTGTGTATGTCTGTGTGTGTGTGTGTGTGTGTCCGTTACCTGTAGACTCCGAAACGGCTGAACCGATTTTCTTGAAAATTTACAGAGTCGTACGATAAGCGTCTGCGAGTGTTCTTAGCTAGGTTTTGTGTCGAGGTACCTCCGATAAATGTCGAAAATCGATAATCGAAAAAATCGGGTTATAGAAGGAGTGGTCCGATTTTAATCAAATTTGATAGACTCATAGACAAAGACATAAGAAACGATATTCAGAAGTTTCAAGGATGCAGTTCTTACAATAGTGCAGAAAATCGATAATATATATATAAAAGGCAAGATATATGTGTGTGTGTGTGTGTGTGTGTGTGTGTGTGTGTGTGTGTGTGTGTGTGTGTGTGTCTGTTTATCTGCCTGTATGTCTGTATTCTTTTCAGCCCTTTTATTTTAGTTTTTGCTTCGGGTTTGGCTCTAAGTAGGTATAATTGTAGTTCTTAGTCTCAGCCATGATACCATTTACTCAGAGGACTTATTTAGCCTTCAAAATTCAGTTTACGATGAAAAAAACTTATTTGATATCGATACCAGGAAATCAAAATTTGACTTACATCCATTCATTTTTCTTTCAGTCTACGGTTTTGCTTTAACTGGTAACAACTATTGCTTTTTAGTCTTTCGTCAAAAGAGTCTAATCTGTCCTATTATTTGACTCATAGCTAGAGGGGGAAGAAATGTATTATGTTATTAAGTAGCAATTAATGGGGTATCAGTTTATTACTTCATAACAATAGAAAACTGATCCCCCACTTTATGCCAAGTACGTCTTAATCATTGTCTCCAACTATTATATTCGGTCAGTCGGTTAAGTGCCGTTCCTGATACACGCTTTGGGCGATCATGTCTTGAAAGAGAGAGGACTGACTGGGCAGAAGATTATCCCGCAGTAGGTTGCCATTACTTACTCTGCAATAGACTGGTTGCTTACCAAAGCTATAGAACCCAATTTTGAACGGGTAAGCTTCCAGATATTTTTACACCAATGTGAGTTTCTTCAAGGCTTTATTCTAGGTCCTTCGCTGATTCTGGTCTTCTTCATTGATCTTTCTGATGTCATCAGTTCTTAAGTAGGCGTCTGTGCAGTCGACTCTACCATTTACTCTCGTCTCAGTATGAAATCAAGGCTGGCAAAGTAAAAATTACTCCCGTGGTTCGCTTTCAAACTTAAATAAGAAACCAATGTTCCGATTACTGATTTTACCAACAGGAAGGCGAGCAAGGCAACCAATTAGCGTAGTGCAGTTGTTGTTATAACGTTCCCTACTGCTTGGCCTTGTCCCGTAAAAAGATACTCCGGTGACCAGTAAGGCCACCAGATTTTTAATACACCAGTGAGTACGATGATCGTTGCTTGCTCTACGATAGTGACCTTTAACGACACCAAAAATAAGCTTAGTAAAAATGTATCGTAACTGACTTTTGACGGGAAACGTGTTTCCGGTCAAGGTAGCTGAGATTCGACCTTTTCAGTTTTTTGAACAGTGTCGAAAGTGGCTACAGTCATTCATTCTCACGAAGACGACCAGCTCGGTGTTGGAAGCTGGGGTTTAATGTGATAGACCCCAGATGTGAATTACACTCGGTAATGGTAAACGATAGTTTTAGTGGAGGTCAGTAAAGTTCATAAAAAAAAAAAAGAACCACAAAGTGCGTGCGCAAATGACGAGCCATTATTTTTAATCTTAACTTTCTTTAATCGGCAACAATACAAGGCCTTGCTCTCCATTTTCTAAGATATTTACTTTTTTTGTGGCCTTTTTGACTGTTTTAATCATTTTTTTTTTATAATTTTTCGCAGGTTGTTGGCTTTTATATATTTATCGTTTAACTTTCTTCTTCTTTTTCCTCCATTTTTTATTTCTTTCTGTCTTTCTTTCATTGTTTTTTCTTTCTTCGATTTTATCACGATTTTTATATTTTCAAATCTTGTTCTTTCTTTCTTTCTTTCTTTCTTTCTTTCTTTTAAAATCAATACACTCCTTTCTTCTAGGCTCTTTCTTTCTTCCATTCTTTCTTTATTTCTCTCTTCTTTCTTTTTTCTTTTTTTTTCAAAATATGTACGCTCAACTTTTGCATTCATTATCTCTTTCTTTCCCTTTCGCCATTGTTTTCTTTCTTTCTTTCTTTTTTTCTTTCTTTCTTTCTTTCTTTCTGTCCCTTTCGCCATTGTTTTCTTTCTTTCTTTCTTTCTTTCTTTCTTTCTTTCTTTCTTTCTTTCTTTCCCTTTCGCCATTGTTTGACTTCTTTCTTTCTTTCTTTCTTTCTTTCTTTCCCTTTCGCCATTGTTTTCTTTCTTTCTTTCTTTCTTTCTTTCCCTTTCGCCATTGTTTGTCTTCTTTCTTTCTTTCTTTCTTACTTTCTTTCTTACTTTCTTTCCTTCTTTCTTTCTTTCCTTTCCTCCATTGTTTGTTCTTTCTTTCTTTCTTTCTTTCTTTCTTTCTTTCTTTCCCTTTCGACATTGTTTGTCTTCTTTCTTTCTTTCTTTCTTTCTTTCTTTCTTTCCCTTTCGCCATTGTTTTCTTTCTTTCTTTCTTTCTTTCTTTCTTTCCCTTTCGCCATTGTTTGTCTTCTTTCTTTCTTTCTTTCTTTCCCTTTCGCCATTGTTTTCTTTCTTTCTTTCTTTCTTTCCCTTTCGCCATTGTTTGTCTTCTTTCTTTCTTTCTTTCCCTTTCGCCATTGTTTTCTTTCTTTCTTTCTTTCTTTCTTTCCCTTTCGCCATTGTTTGTCTTCTTACTTTCTTTCTTTCTTTCTTTCTTTCTTTCTTTCTTTCCTTTCCTCCATTGTTTGTCTTCTTTCTTTCTTTCTTTCTTTCTTTCTTTCTTTCGCCATTGTTTGTCTTTCTTTCTTTCTTTCTTTCTTTCTTTCTTTCCCTTTCGCCATTGTTTGTTCTTTCTTTCTTTCTTTCTTTCTTTCTTTCTTTCTTTCCCTTTCGCCATTGTTTGTCTTCTTTCTTTCTTTCTTACTTTCTTTCTTACTTTCTTTCTTTCTTGCTTTCCTTTCCTCCATTGTTTGTCTTCTTTCTTTCTTTCTTTCTTTCTTTCGCCACTGTTTGTCTTCTTTCTTTCTTTCTTTCTTTCTTTCTTTCTTTCGCCATTGTTTGTCTTCTTTCTTTCTTTCTTTCGCCATTGTTTGTCTTCTTTCTTTCTTTCTTTCTTTCGCCATTGTTTGTCTTCTTTCTTTCTTTCTTTCTTTCTTTCTTTCCCTTTCGCCATTGTTTGTCTTCTTTCTTTCTTTCTTTCTTTCTTTCTTTCTTTCTTTCTTTCTTTCCTTTCCTCCATTGTTTGTCTTCTTTCTTTCTTTCTTTCTTTCGCCATTGTTTGTCTTCTTTCTTTCTTTCTTTCACTGGTCGTTTTGTTTGTTTGCATTCTTTTTTTCTTTTTTTTTCTTCACATATTGGATTTTTGTTTTGTTGTTTACTTTTGTTTGCTAAACTTTTTTATCTTTCTTCTTCTTCTTTCTTTCTTTCTTTCTTTCTTTCTTTCTTTACTTTTCCTTTTCTGTTTGACTTTCCTTTTCTGTTGTTTCTCACTATCATACCTTTATTTATCTATTTCTTTTCTCGATTAGCTTGTTACGTACTTGCTTCTTTCTTTCTTTCTTTCTTTCTTTTTTCATTCATTCATTGTTTTTTTCTTTCTTTTTTCGATTTTATCACGATTTTTATATTTTCAACACTTGTTTTCTTTCCTTCTTCCATTGTTTTTTTTATTTTTTTCGATTCGTATGCTATTAACTCACTTCTTTCTTTCTTTCTTTCATTCTTTCTTTCTTTCTTTCTTTCTTTCTTTCTTTCTTTCTGTTTGACTTTTTTTCGGTTGCTTCTCACTTTCCCTGACACATATATTTCTTTCTTTCTTTCTTTCTTTTTCTTTAATTTTTTCTTTTTTCTTTCTTTCTTTCTTTCTTTCTTTCTTTCTTTCTTTTTCAATTGAGTTCTTTCTTTGTTTCTTTCTTCCAACACATTCCATCTTCATTCAAAACGACTCTACTCTCTTCACTCTCTCTTTCTGTTAATCTTTCTTTCTTTCTTTCTTTCTTTCTTTATTTTAATCATATCATCCCGAGCAAGGCGGTAACACCACTGATGTGCAGGGGGCTACATAGGAGTGAAAAGATTGGAAAAGAGAAAGCCGAAAACCGCATCCTAAACAAGAAACAAGGGATGAGCCTCTTCACCTGTTCAATAGACGTGGGTGGAGTGTGAACCGGGCGATAGTTTAGTCTACCTACTCCAATTGCAAAAAAAAGTGAGAAGATTGGAAAAGAGAAAACCGGAAACCGCATCCTAAACAAGAAACAAGAGATGAGCCTCTTCAGCTGTTCTATAGACTCGGGTGGAGTGTGAACCGGGCGATAGTTTAGCTTATCTACTCCAATTGAAAAAAAAAAAGAAAAGAATGACAACAATGGAAAAGAGAAAGCCGGAAACCACATCCTAAACAGGGAACAAGGGATGAGGCTCTTCACCTGTTCAATAGAAGTGGGTGGAGTGTGAACAGGGCGATAGTTTAGTCTATCTACTCCAATTGAAGAATCTTTCTTTAAATTTCTTTCTTTCTTTTCTTTTCTGCTTGACTTTTTCCCAGTTGCTTCTCACGTTCCCTGACACGTTTCTTTCTTTCTTTCTTTCTTTCTTTCTTTCTTTCTTTCTTTCTTTCTTAATTATACTGCCGTCTTTTTCTTTCTTTCTTTCTTTCTTTCTTTCTTTCTTAATTATACTGCCGTCTTTTTCTTTCTTTCTTTCTTTCTTTCTTTCTTAATTATACTGCCGTCTTTTTCTTTCTTTCTTTCTTTCTTTCTTTCTTAATTATACTGCCGTCTTTTTCTTTCTTTCTTTCTTTCTTTCTTTCTTAATTATACTGCCGTCTTTTTCTTTCTTTCTTTCTTTCTTTCTTTCTTTTTTCTTTCTTTCTTTCTTTCTTTCTTTTTTCTTTCTTTCTTTCTTAATTATACTGCCGTCTTTTTCTTTCTTTCTTTCTTTCTTTCTTTCTTTCTTAATTATACTGCCGTCTTTTTCTTTCTTTTTTTCTTTCTTTCTTTCTTTTTTTCTTTCTTTCTTTCTTTTTTCTTTCTTTTTTTCTTTCTTTCTTTCTTTCTTTTTCGATTCGTGTGCTATTAACTCACTTCTTTCTTTTTTTTCTTTGTTTCTTCATTTGTTTGTTTGTTTCTTTAATTTTTCTTTTTTCTTTCTTTTTTTAGACGGAATTTATCTTCTTTTAGAACTCCCCATCACCGCCGCCTCTCCTATTTTCTTTCATTAATTTATTTATTTAAACCCGATCTCTTTCGTCCAACCCCCTTCTCTCTAACTCACCCCCTCTAATCGCCACATTTGTTCCATTTTTCCCGCCTTGCTCCCTTCTTAACTTTCTCCAACTTCTTTCCCTTTCCTTTCTTTTTTTTTTTATCTTTTTGTTTCTCCCGTGAAAAGACCCAGCTCGATGTTATCAATAAAACCCCCAGGATGAACGCTGACTAAAACCCTAATACAATTAAGCGTCAAAATTTCCTCCCAGTTTATCTGAGCTGCGTTCTCGGAAGTATTTGCGAACTTCCCTGGTTTTTATCTTATCCGTAGGCATTCGACCAGCTTCCTATCTTAGCAATTTTTTTTTTCTGGGCAAATTGGGTGAAGAAAGAAAATATAAACAAGGAACCTACCAATCACGGGAAAATAATGGTTACAAGCGATAATAATTATTAACAAGGTTTGCGAGAAAGACGTAAATTGTATCAAAGAAATTAGAAGTTGATATTTGATTCCAGTGATGCTTACCAAGACGACGATATGTGTATATAAGTAAATCTTCTCCTCTTCCTCTTCCTCCTCCTTCTTTTTCTTCTCTTTCTCCTTCTTCTTCCTCTCCTCCTCCTCTTTCTTTTTCTTCTCTTTCTCCTTCTTCTTCTTTTTCTCCTCATCCCCTCCTCCTTCTCCTTCTTCGTCTTCTTCTCTCCCACCTCCTTCTTCTTCATCTTCTTCTTCTTCTTCTTCTTCTTCTTCTTCCCCTCTTTCTTCTTCTTCTTCTCCCCTCCTCCTTCTTATTCTTTTTCTTCTTCTCCTCCTCCTTCTTCTTCTTTTTTTTATCTTCTCCACCTACTCCTTCTTCTTCTTCTCCTCCTCCTCATTCTTTTTCTTCGCCGCCTTCTTTTTCATCTTCTCCACCTACTCCTTCTTTTTCTTCTCCTCCTCTTCCGCCTCCTCCTTCTTCTTTTTCTCCTTCTTCTCCTCCTCCAACTCCTTTTTCTTTTTCTTTTTCTTCCTCGTCTTCTTTTCTGCTTGACTTTTCTTCCGGTTGTTTTTCACTTTCCCTGATACCTTTCTTTCTTTCTTTCTTTCTTTCTTTCTTTCTTTTCAGATAAATATTCGTCTTTCTTTCTTTCTTTCTTTCTTTCTTTCTTTCTTTTCAAATAAATATTCGTCTTTCTTTCTTTCTTTCTTTCTTTCTTTCTTTTCAGATAAATATTCGTCTTTCTTTCTTTCTTTCTTTCTTTTCAGATAAATATTCGTCTTTCTTTCTTTCTTTCTTTCTTTTCAGATAAATATTCGTCTTTCTTTCTTTCTTTAATTCTTTATTTATTTTCTCGATTCGCATGTTACGAACGCACTTCTTTCCTCGATTTTATCACGATGCTTATATTTTCAACAATTTTCCTTTTTTCGTTCTTTGTTTGTTTCTTTCTTTTTCTTTCTTTCTTTGTTTCTTTCTTTTTTTCTTTCTTATCTAGTTGTTTCTTAGTTATAGGCTTTCCCTCTCATTTTTCTTTTCTTCTTTTTTTAGATAGATACATAACGAACAGTCTGAAATAGATAGCTAGATAGATAAGAGAATGGCATGGATAGATAGATATGAACATCTTGAGATAGATACGACAATATTTAGATAGATAGATAGATAGATAGATAGATAGATAGATAGATAGATAGATGCTGGGTTTAACTTTTTTTGTATTTACTTAATTCTATCTTTATATCTATCTATGTGTTGAATATATAATGATACTAGCAGTATAGCCAAGCGTTGCTCGGGTGCAATGAAAGCTTTAAAACTAATCCATGGTCCTGGAGCTCAGACTCTTTGGACGTTGGCACGAAAGACTAAAAAGCAATAATTGCTTCCCTTTAAAGCGAAACCGTAGACTGAAAGAAAAATTCATGGATGTAAGTGAAAATTTGATTTCCTGGTATCGATATCAAATAAGTTTTTTCGTCGTAAACTGAATATTGAACGCTAAATAAGTCTTCTGAGTAAATGGCATCATGGCTGAGACTAAGAACTACAATTATACCTTCTTAGAGCCAAACCCAAAGCAAAAACTAAAATAAATGGGCTGAAAAAATACAGACATACAGGCGGATGAACAGACACACACACAAACAACTTGACTTTTATATATATATATATATATATATATATATATATATATATATATATATATATATATATTTATATATATTATCGATTTTCTTCACTATTGTAAGAACTGCAACCTTGAAATTTCTGAATATCGTTTGTTATGTTTTTGTCTATGAGTGTATCAAATTTGATTAAAATCGGACCACTCCTTCTATAACCCGATTTTTTTCGATTATCGATTTTCGATATTTATCGGGGGTACCTCGACATAAAACCTAGCTAAGTACACTCGCAGACGCTTATAGTACAACTGTGTAAATTTTAAAGAAAATCTGTTCAGCCGTTTCGGAGTCTATATGTAACGGATACACACACACACACAGACGCACACACACAGACAAAGTTTCATTTATAAATAAGTTTAGATAGATATATTTCATTTTCCTAAAGTCCTGGTGCCTTCTAAGTGTCCGGTTTATTTGAAGGTTTCTTGGATTTGGGGATAAGTCCCAAAGTTTAGTTAATCAGGGTAGCAAGACTGTTTCTGGTTGATTTCCATTTATTGCTCTTCGGTGTATTTTCAGGGCTAGGTTTGCGTTTCCGTCTTTTTGTAAGGATAAATTGCCCTACATCAAATTGAGTCATTTGGTCTATGAAATTAATTGCCAGTGCACTGCTGGTTATGTGGGGGCGTACAACCTTACATTTAGAAACAAAAATTAATTAGCAGTTACCTTCGAAAATACGATTAGGCAAAATAGGTAGCATATGTCGTCTTCCCTCTACCAATATGGAATCGGCTATTGCTCAACACCTATTAGAGAATATAGTCTGTGCTAAGTCGTATAAGAAAGAGTGGTTCAAAGTTTTATATGTGGCTGGTTCCAGTAATCATTTAAAGATTTTGGAATCAGTCTGTATATCCTTACGAAAACCTTCTCTTTGCCGGCAGAAGTATTTCGTTAAGTCTCTTTATTTATTTGGGGATATTTTATTTTAACCCTCCCTCGATAATTGTTTACAAGTCATTTCTCCTCCCCTCGTTATAAATATATATTTATATGTATATTTATTTTAACGTTCCCCATAATTTTGCTTCTCATCTTTGTTGCGGTTTTTCGTTTTATTTGTAATTCCAACGAGTTTCTTCTTTGGTGACATGTTGGTCAAAAGAGCTCAAGAGATTACAAATAAATTCCTTGTTTTTAAAGTTGTGCATAAATTGTGTACCTCCAAACATTTATATATATATATATAGCTCAGCTGCAGTCGCTCCCTCACCGGCGTGATGTGGCTTCCCTATACAACTTCTACAAATAGTTTCACGGCTTCTGCTCCAATGAACGTAGTTCACTGGTGTCCTGTATGTATGAATTTGCACGAGCTTCTAGACTAGCAACTAGGTCCCACCGTTTTACAGTGAAAACGATAAAATGTAACCGCAATTTCTACTCTAACAGCTTCTTTTCTCGCAACTACCCGCCTGTGGAATTCCCTTCTATATACTTCGCCGACAGCTACAATCTCCAAAAAGTTGAATGTAAAGTCAGTCGTCATCTCCTATCTTACTGACTCGCATCCTTTCTCTCAAGCTCTTTTCTTCATCCATCACACCGGTATTCTCATCTTTCTAATTATCTTCCTCCTGACACCCCATATAACCTAACCTTCTTTCTCATCACTTCCCCCTATGTAACCCCCTGCGCAATAGTGGCAGTAAAACTGATTTGCTTTGGGTGAAATGATTAAATTATTTGTGTGGGTATATATATATATATATATATATTGTTTAATACTTATTTTTTGGTCCTAATAGGTTTAGACCAGTACACATTTGTATTAAAAAGTGTTCTATACAATTATATTGTAGAACTTTTGAATATTTTTCATTTATAAACGAGTTATTCCGCTAACCAGGTTTCTACAATGAGTGGTGTCTTCAGGCGATTTTTAATAAATTATTAAAGTTATATTAAGTTATTAAAAGTCTCCTGAAGACACCACTCATGATAGAAACCAATGTAGCGAAATAACTCGTTTATAAATGTTATATATATATATATATATATATATATATATATATATATATATATAAACATGTTACGGAAATTAACGAAGATTAACAAAACTTGGTTATAAACAACCGACAATTTGATATGATTTGTTTGAACATTATTTTTCATCGATACTCATATTTAAGTAGATATTCTGTTTTAATTAAACAGTATTATATATTTATATCTAACGGCCTGATTATTTACGATAAATTTTTATTACGAAAATGAGTGTCATTTCTCAGGATCCAGTGGATAGGAGTCGCAGGTTCGAATCCTGAGGAATGACAACGTCTTAGACCTCTCGAACTCCAGTCATTCGTGGTCGAGAGGTCTAAGACGTTGCCAGATCAAATGGTAGCTTCACCTATGTGGATAGGTGTAGCAGGTTCGAATCCTGTCAAATGACACATTTTGGTAATAATCAGGGCATAATATATAATACTGTTTAATCAAAAACAAAATATCTATAAACAGAGCATCTACCTAAATACGAGCATCTATTCAAAATAATGTCTAAACAAGTTAAAAAATGTGTCGGAGTTAATCCATTTTGTAACAGATTTCGTAAAAATATTCATATATATATATATATATATATATATATATATATATGTATGTATGTATATATATTCAGTGTTCTTGACAGGCTCCAAAGGAGAGTCTGTAATGTGATAGGTACTGATCTGGCGACTCGACTGCAGCCACTTCCCTATCGTCGAAATGTGGCCTCCCTTTGTCTGTTCTATAAATACTTTCATGGCTTCTGCTCAGACGAACTTCAGTCACTGATGCCTCCTCAACAGGTGTTTACTCGTGCAACCAGACTGGCAACTGGGTCCCACCCATTCACAGTCAGGTTAGCCAAATGCAGACGACAATTCTACTCCTGCAGCTTCTTCTCTCGCACTTCCCGGCTGTGGAACTCGCTCCCGTATTCTTGCTTTCCTGACGGCTACAACCTCCAGAAATTTAAATGCAAAGTCAATACTCATCTACTAACCCCTGGACTCTAGCTCTCTCCCCTCCCCTGTATAACCTTCCCTTTCTCTCCACCTATGTATCTGTCATCGCACTTGCTTTCTCAGCTTTCTATTGTTCCTTTCTAACTAGTTTGTACTCCTCACTCTTTTCTAATTAATCTTATTGCATTTATGTAGCCCCCTGCACATCAGTGACGTTTCCGCCTTACTCGGGGTGAAATGATTAAAAAAAAAAAAATATATATATATATATATCGTTCAGTTCCACTGAGAATCACATCCTTTTTACTGATATTTACTATACAGTGGCGAACTCGCCAGGGTGTCTGCTTGCCGAAAGCAAGTGGGTCCCTTATATCAAATAAAAATGCAATAACGAAACAAACACAGACAACTGTTTTCGCAATAAAAAAAACAATAAGAACTTTATAAAGTCATCTGCGAACTATCATTTTCCCATGTCTAATGAAGGAGGACTTTCTCCATACTAAAGATAATATAGACATGCTTAAGAAATTCACTTTTTAAGGAGAATTTGGCGCCATGCATGTTGCAATCCTAAAAAAACATAAACTCATCGTTTTCCTTGGGGAATAGACAATTGACGAACCCTTGCTCTCGACGTGGGGTTCGTCGATGCTTCTGCTAGATGTCTTTTTTTTACATATAGGTGTGTTGACCGTACGCATACCCCTTTATGCTTTGGGTGAGCTGGCTGGTTGATAACCAAGGCTAAACACAAACTGTCCTGCTATTTAACACGTAGCTACAGGGAGAAGAGATAAAGTCAGCTGTCTTACGTGATCGTGTCTATTTCGATCCATGACTGACTAGGCAATTTATCTCGCAATTCATTGCCATTACTTTCTTCCGTAGACTGGTTGCCAACCAAGGCTATAGAACCCAATTTGTCCTGTTATTCAACCCATAACTGAAAGGAAGTGCGATAATTCAGTTAAGTGATATACGTGACACAATCTTTTGGCGATCATGTCTATTTTGATCCATGACTGACTGGGCAGTAAATCTTTTCACATTCAGTCAGTCAAGTGCCGTACGTGATACACGCTTGGGCGATCATGTCTCTGAAGAGATATAACTACCTGAGCAGAAGGTTATCCGCAGTAGGTTGCCATTACTTTCTGCGGTAGACTGATTGCAAACCAAGGCTATAGAATCCAATCTGTCCTGTTATTTAACCCATAACTGGAGGGAAGAGCTGGATTAATACCTTCCTTAACGGTATTTGCGCGTAAGTGAATGCAACGAATTAGACTGGAATTCGAACTCGGCTGAATGATTTCTCGTTCCCAGTTGATATCCACTGCACCACAATGCACATCCTTTTCCACAGTAGGTTGCCATTTCCTTCTGCCGTAGACTGATTGCCAACCAAGGCTATAGAACACCATCTGTCCTGCTGTTCAACTTATATCTGGAGGCAGAAGTGATGAATTAATATCTTTCCAAAAAGCATTTGTTCGTAAGCGAATGCAACGAATTCAACTGGAATTCGAACTCGGATCTACCATTTGCCATTCTGAGCTGATACCTATTGCACCACAATGCACATCTTTATTTTGTCATCCATTGACAAGGAATTGGTAAACGAATTTGGTGCAGAAGCAACTAATGACAGAATCAACCATTATCTTTATCTTTTCTTCTTTCCCCCCATGCAAAATATTCCTTTCCTGTGTGCAAAGTTCTGACAAGAACTAGACGTATATATTTAGCGACACATCGACGGATTAAACTGTCACTGCCCATTACATAAAAAAATTGCTCATTCAATAATGAATTAGAGCATTCTAACTATTGGCGTATAATACATCATAAGCTAAAAGCCTGCCTCCTTCTACCAAGCGCCCATAGCTCAGAGGTAGAATCACCGACTGACGCCAAATCGGTCGGATTTCAATTCTGGGTAAAAACAATCGGATATCTAATCGTACTGATAAGCTGTGATACAGCAAAACAGACCTGTCTTCGGATGACTATATATATATATATATATATATATATAAAGTTAGATGGGTGTGAGTTTGTGAACCTGGTTTTCACGCTCTTGCGATCGTCAGACAAACTGATGGCCACATCGTATTGAAATTTATTGGAGTAGATATGTATATATATATATATATATATATATATATATATATATATAGACTAAACTATCGCCCGGTTCACACTCCACCCACGTCTATTGAACAGGTGAAGAGCCTCATCCCTTGTTCCCTGTTTAGGATGTGGTTTCCGGCTTTCTCTTTTCCATTGTTGTCACTCTTTTCTTTTTTTTTTTCAATTGGAGTAGATAAGCTAAACTATCACCCAGTTTACACTCCACCCGCGTCTATTGAACAGGTGAAGGGCCTCATCCCTTGTTTCCTGTTTAGGATGCGGTTTCCAGTGTTCTCTTTTCCAATCTTCTCACTTTGTTTTTCAATTGGAGTAGATAGACTAAACTATCGCCCGGTTCACACTCCACCCGCGTCTATTGAAGAGGTGAAGAGGCTCATCCCCTGTTCCCTGTTTAGGATGTGTTTTCCGGTTTTCGTTTCTTTTCCAAACCTTTCACTCCTAAGTAGCCCCCTGCACGTCAGTGGCGTTACCGGTTTGCTCGGGGTGATTTGATTAAAAAAAAAATGTAGGGTTGCCTATATTCGTGTATTTTTGTGGAAGTGGGAGGACAGTTGGGAGGAAAATTTGTCCTCGTGACGTCTCTCATCCAAACGCAGACATAGATACACACTTGTGCTACCATTGACATTATGTTTGTGTGATACCCGGTGGGCGAGCTTGCGCGTGTGTGTGTGTGTCTCTGCGTACGTCAATGGATGTACAAGTGTGTAACTGGGTCTGCGTATTATATCCACTGCTCCATAGCTATATCCGCTGCTAAGAAAGTCGGTTCTCTGTGTAGGGCCAGGAAGTTTTTCCCGTCTGAAACAATCCTGCACATATACAAATCTACCATCCACCCGTGCATTGAATATTGCATCCACATCCAGCCGGGTGCTCCTGCTATCCACCTAGGGGTCCTTGATAAAATCCAACGGAGAATCTGTAATGTGATCGATCCCGACTTGGCAGCTCGAATACAGTCACTTTCTCACCGGCCTAATGTGGCTTCCTTGTGTCTCTTCTACAGATACTTTCACGGCTTCTGCTCCGATGAACTTAGCTCACTGGTGCCCCTATATATGAATTTACTCGAGCCACAAGATTAGCAACTAGGTCCCACTCTTTTACTGTCAATTCAATAAATTGCAAACGAAAATTCTAGTCCATCAACTTCTTTTCTCGCACTTCTCGCTTGTGGAATTCCCTTCCGTTTAGTTGCTTCCCCAACAGCTACAATCTCCAGGAGTTTAAGTGTAAAGGCAATAGTCATCTCCTATCTCACTAACTTGCATTCTCACTCTCATGCTCCTTTCCCCGTCCACTCCACTCTCATCAGTATTCTCATCCTTCTCTTACCTACTTCCTGACAACCCCCTATTCTTCTTCTTCTATGTGCCCTGTCCCTTCAGGACGTAGGCGATCATGGATCTCCACGTCTCCCTATCCCTTGTGGCTCTTAGTATGTTTGCTCCTGTTGCTCCTGGCAACCCCCGTTCCGTCATCCACCTGATCAGGCCCTGCAAATATGTTATCCGCTGCCTTCCTCTGTCTCTCCTTCCTTCTATCTGACCAGTCAGTATCAGGTTCTCCAGGCTTTCCTTCCTCATTGCATGTCCCAGGAACTTCAGTTGTCTCTTCCTGATGCTCAGCATCAATTTCCTTTTTGTTGCCATTCTTTCTAACACTTCGTCGTTGCTTGTATGCTCAGTCCACGATATCCGTAGCATCCTTCTGTAGAACCACATTTCGGCCGCTTCCAGTTTTGTCCTCATTTTCGATGATATTGTCCAGCATTCACAGCCGTACTGAAGAACTGACATCACGTAGCAGTCTAGCACTCTTTTCTTCGTTTCTATTGAGATCTTCCTGTGTGTTAGTATTTTGCTCATCTTCTGGAACGCGTCCTTTGCCATGCCAATTCGCCTTCGGATCTCCGTGTCGCACTTTCCATCTCCTGTTAGAACACTTCCTAGGTACTTAAATTCTTGGACTTGTTTGATTCTGTTATCCCCCACCTGTATTTGGCATTTTGGGTGGTATCTTTTGCTGATGACCATGCACTCAGTTTTCTTAAAGTTTATTTGTAGTCCCATCTTGTCACTCTCCACTGCTACTTTCTGTATGAGATCTTGCAGTTTCCTTTCCGTGTCCGCAATCAGTACTGTATCGTCCGCGTATCTTATGTTGTTCAGGTTGTGGCCTCCAATAACAAATCCTGGTGTGTCATCTAGGGTCCTCAAAATATTCTCGCTGTATAGGTTGAACAAATCCGGTGAAAAGACACAGCCTTGTCTTACGCCTTTTTCTATCTTTGTGTATCTACTGAGGTCGTTACCTGTCCGTATGCAGGCCGTTTGCTGCCAGTAGAGATTCTTGATTATTCTTATATCTTTGCCGAAAATGTCGAGGTTTCCTATCATTTCCATCAATTCTTTGTGTCGTATTTTGTCGAATGCTTTCGCGTAATCAATGAAGCATAGGTACAAGTCTTTCTTCATTTGTAATGCCCTTTCAGAGAGCATCCTAATCATGAATATGGCGTTCCTTGTTCCAGTGTCTTTGACGAACCCGCACTGTTCCTGTCCTATCTCTGGCCTGATTCTGCTTCTCGCTCTATTCATCAGGATTCTGACAATCAGTTTTGTAATGTGACTCATTAAGCTGATAGTTCTGTGTAGTTCACACTCGTTTGCACCTGGTTTCTTCGGCAGTGCTATAAATATCGACTTGCATAGGTCGTCTGGTATTATTCCGCTGCTATAAATTTCGTTTATTATGTCGGTAATCTTTTCTATGCCATACTCTTCTAAGGCTGTCAGCAGCTCTATCACTATGCCATCTGGGCCAGGTGCTTTATTTCTGTTCATTTTGGCCATTGCCGCTTCCACTTCGGATTTTAGTATTTCCGGTCCATCCATCTCCTTGTGTATTCTCGGTTGTTCTCTTGTCGCCAAAGAGATCCTTTATGTATTCTTCCCATCGCTGGAGTATTTCCTCTTTCTCTACTATGATTGTCCCTTCCTTGGATTTTATGCATCCTGTTGAGGAACAGGTTTTTTGTCCTGTCAGTTCTCTTATCTCTTTATGCATTTCTGCTTTGTTGTTCCTGCTCAGTCTCTCTACTTCTGCACATTTGTTGTTGAGCCATTCCTCTTTGGCTTGTCTGCATTTGTTCCTTATCTCCCTGTGAAGTTTTTTGTACTCTGTTCCGTGTCTTGGCGTTATTTTTTGTCTCCTTTGCATCATGTGGAGGATCTCTTCGGTCATCCACTCATTTTTTCTTCTTCGTCTGATTTCCTTTGGGGCTATGTTGTTCGCTGAGGTCACCATTGCTTCTTTTAGTGACTCCCATTTTGAGTATCCTTTTCCAATTTGTTCTTCATATTTCTTTTTTACGCTGTTATTATATTCTTTCTGCAGGGTGAGATCATCCTCTAGTGTGTCGTATTGCAGTCTTGGTGTTATGCTAGGTTTCTTCAGTCTTCGGAGTTTCACTTTTAGTTTGCAGATGACTGGGACGTGGTCACTTCCGCAGTCAGCACCTGGGTACGTTTTGCATTGGACTACTGAGTTCCTGAATCTCTTGTTTATAGTTATGTAATCTATTTGGTTCTTCGTGTCCCCTCCTGGGCTTCTCCATGTCCATAAACGTCGTGGGTGTTCTTGGAACCAGGTGTTAGTAATGACCTGGTCATTGGCTGAGCACCATTGGATCCATTTTTCTCCTCTTTCGTTGCGCTCTCCTAGTCCGAAGTTGCCGTTCGTGTCTCCTTCTCTATCTTTACCTACCTTTGCATTTAAGTCCCCCATTACTATCCTGACTTCTTGGCTTTTGCACTGAGCCTTAGCACTGTCCAGTATTGAATAGAATGATTCTATTTCGTCCTCTGAGCTTTGAGCTGTCGGTGCATAAACTACTATAATAGCTATATTGAGGGGCCTTCCCCGCAGTTTAACCAAGAGGACTCTCTCTGACAGTTGCCAGTATCCAAGTACACATCTCTTCACTTGTTTGTTTAGTATTAAAGCGACCCCTTTTTCGTGTTTTTTTCCTCCTGCATATATTATCCTGTGGGTGTCGCTACTGAAATCTCCGTTATTAGGCCATCTTGTTTCACATATTCCTAGGATGCTGATATTCAGTCTGTTCATCTCCTGTTTGACATTCTCTAGTTGTCCACAGTTCAGTGTCCTGACGTTCCATGTTCCTATAGTGAGTTTGTCTTTGATGCGCACAGTTGCAGGGTTACCAGTGTTTTTTCTCATAACTTTCCACCTATGTAAGCCCTTCTCAACAGTGGCAGTAAAATGATTTGCTTGGATCGACACGATTATATATATATATATTAGAATAAATAAAAAAAATATGTAGGAAAAGTGTCTTTACTCTAACATGTTTACTTTATGCTTCACACTGATTTAATTATTTAAAAAAACACACAAAAAGGCAGTAGGTTTGATTTCATTAGTCAGGTACGTGTCACGTGTACTAAAGCAATAGATGATCATTTTTATATGTAAGAAAACCCATGCCTGTTCATATGAATGTATACCACGAGTAATAAAAGCAACAGATGTTTATTTTAAATGTAAATGTGTACACACATTTAAAATAAACATCAATTGCTTGTATTGGCGATGCGACAATGCCACTAAAACGCAAGGGGCTACTGGAAGTGGAAAAGAGAATAGAATGATTTCAGAAAGAACCGGAAGCCCAATCGTAAACAGGAAACAGGGGAGAAATCTCTACTCGTGTTCAAAATCCAGGAGGAGCGTGAACTGGACATATCTATCTATCTATCTATCTATCTATCTATCTATCTATCTATCTATCTATCTATCTCAGTCTGTTCATATCTATCTATCTATCTATCTATCTATCTATCTATCTATCTATCTTCTATCTATCTCATCGTTCATATTCTATCTATCTCAGTCTGTTCATATCTATCTATCTATCTATCTATTCTATCTATCTCAGTCTGTCTATCTATCTATCTATCTATCTATCTATCTATCTATCTATCTATCTATCTATCTATCTATCTATCTATCTCAGTCTATTCACATCTATCTATCTATCTATCTATCTATCTATCTATCTATCTATCTATCTATCTATCTGTCTGTCTGTCTGTCTATCTATCTATCTATCTATCTATCTCAGTCTGTTCATCTATCTATCTATCTATCTATCTATGTTTCTGATATATCTATAAACATTAAAATTTTAATGTTTTTTGTCTTTTTGTATTTTGATTTCTGTTTTTTTATATAATTTTTGTTTTAAAATGGAAAAAAATGTTTGAAAAAACATGAAAGAATTAGAAGTAGAAGAACTCATATTCTTGAAATGGATTCACCTTTTATCACGAAAAATAATACCCCAGCTGGCGACTGTTTCTTTTCTTTTGCCGAATTTACGACGCGCGCTCCGCCATCACCCGGGTACCTATTATCTGGTTTTCCATTACGCAATGCTGTCATTCAAAGGTTTATCAACACTGAAGAATGTCTTATCTCCTTCTCTTTTTCTGCTTCCCCTCTCTCTTCCACTCTCTCTCACTCTCTCTTTCACTCTCTCTTCCACTCTCTCTCACTCTCTCTTTCACTCTCTCTTCCACTCTCTCTCACTCTCTCTTTCTCTCTCTCTCTTTCACTCTCTCTTTATATATATATATATATATATAATAATTCTTTATTTATTTATTTATAAATGTTTATCTTTCTTTCTTTCTTTCTTTCTTTCTTTCTTTCTGTGTTTGTTGTTCCTTCTCCTTTCTTTCTTTCTTTCTTTCTTCATTCGTTTTTTTTTTTTTGCATTCTATCTTCCTTTTCTTCTTTCTGAGTTGGTTTTTCTTTCTGCGATTATACTTTCATTTTCTCCTTTCTTTTTTTTTAATTCTTACTGCGTGTGTTCTTTCTTTCTTTTTTCTTTTTTTCTTCATTCGTTCTTTCTGCATTCTATCATTCTTTCCTTTTTTTGTGTTACTCTTCCTTTGTACGTTTGATCTTTCTTTTCAATTCTTTTCTCGTTTGTACGTCTTTTGCATTATTTCTTTCTTTCTTTCTTTCTCCATTTCATCTTCTTTATGTCTTTCCTTCTTTTTTCGTTTGTACTTTTTTAGGTTCTTTCTTTCTTTCTTTCTTTCTTTTTCCATTTGATCTTCTTTCTTTCTTTCTTTCTTTCTTTTTTCGTTTGTGCTTTTTTAGGTTCTTTCTTTCTTTCTTTCTCCATTTCATCTTCTTTCTTTCTTTTTTCGTTTGTACTTTTTTAGGTTCTTTCTTTCTTTCTTTCTCCATTTCATCTTCTTTCTTTCTTTTTTCGTTTGTACTTTTTTAGGTTCTTTCTTTCTTTCTTTCTCCATTTCATCTTCTTTCCTTCTTTTTTCGCTTGTACTTTTTTAGGTTCTTTCTTTCTTTCTTTCTTTTTGCGTTTATACTTTTCTTTTGTTCTTTCATTCCTTCATTCTTATTGCGTTTGATCTTTATTTCTTTATTTTTTCTTTCTTTCTTCACTCGTTCTTTCTGTGTTCTCTTTTTCTTTCCTTCTTTTTGTATTTGTCTCTCTTTCTGCGTTTGATCTTCTTTCTTTCTTTTTTCGTTTTTGCTTTCTTTGACGTTCTTTCTTTCTTTCTTTCTTTCTCCATTTGTACTTTCTGCATTCTTTCTATCTCAGGCAAATGACTTTGTAAGTCTTGCTTCAACATTTGTGGATTGGCTTTACAGACAGGGCAAGATATATAGGAGGATTGATATTACATCACAGTCCAGTACTCGTTTCTTTGTTTCGGTTGCTTCAAGTCTCTTCTTCATCTGTGAGGAGATTGTCCAGCATTCACTGTCATATAGGAGGACTGATATTACATAACAGTTCAGCACTCTTTTCTTTGTTTCTCTTGCTTCAAGTCTCTTCTTCATCTGTGAGGAGATTGTCCAGTATTCACTGCCATATAGGAGGACTGATATTACGCAACAGTTCAGTACTCTTTTCTTTGTTTCTGTGGCTTCAAGTCTCTTCTTCATCTGTGAGGAGATTGTCCAGCATTCACTGCCATAGAGGAGGACTAATATTTCATAACAGTTCAGTACTCTTTTCTTTGTTTCTCTTTCTTCAAGTCTCTTCTTCATCTGTGAGGATATTGTGCAGTATTCACTGCCATATAGGAGGATTGATATTACATAACAGTCCAGTACTCGTTTCTTTGTTTCGGTTGCTTCAAGTCTCTTCTTCAGCTGTGAGGAGATTGTCCAGCATTCACTGTCATATAGGAGGACTGATATTACATAACAGTTCAGTACTCTTTTCTTTGTTTCTCTTGCTTCAAGTCTCTTCTTCATCTGTGAGGAGATTGTCCAGTATTCACTGCCATATAGGAGGACTGATATTACGCAACAGTTCAGTACTCTTTTCTTTGTTTCTGTGGCTTCAAGTCTCTTCTTCATCTGTGAGGAGATTGTCCAGCATTCACTGCCATAGAGGAGGACTAATATTTCATAACAGTTCAGTACTCTTTTCTTTGTTTCTGTTGCTTCAAGTCTCTTCTTCATCTGTGAGGAGATTGTCCAGCATTCACTGCTATATAAAAGGACTGATATCACATCACATTAGTTCAGTAGTCTTTGCTTTGTCTCTGTTGCTTCAAGTCTCTTCTTTATTACGCGAGAAGATTGTAAATCTACCACTGCTATACAAGAGAAAAAATATTAAATGACAGTTCCTTGTTTCTAATGAAAATTTCCTTTTTATTAATATTTGACATAACTTTTTGAAAACATTTTTCGCTATCCCAATCGCCTTTAGACTGCGTTGTCCTACCTTCTCTCCGCTGTTAAAATAACTCCGAGATGTTTAAATGTTTCTAGTTGCATGGTTTTTGTATCTCCAGTCTTGTAATTTATATATATATATATATATATATATATATATATATATAATTTCGTTTTACTAAAACCAATCCATTCAGTCTTCTGGCAATTTGTGTTTAGAACGAATGCAATATTTACCATTTACCAATTTATAAAGAAACTAGCAGTATAGCCCGGTGTTGCTCGGGTGTAATGACAGCTTTAAAACTAATCCCTGGTTCTGGAGCTCAGACTCAACCTAAATATTTGTGAAGTTTCGTGAGAATCGGATAAAAATTGTAGATTTGTATAAAGGACATACAGACAGATAAACAGACACACACACATATATCTTGCCTTTTATATATATATTATCGATTTTCTGCACTATTGTAAAAACTGCAAACTTGAAACTTCTGAATATCGTTTCTTATATCTTTGTCTATGAGTGTATCAAATTTGATTAAAATCGGACCACTCCTTCTATAACACGATATTTTCGATTATCGATTTTCGATATTTATCGGGGGTATCTCGACACAAAACCTAGCTAAGAACACTCGCAGACGCTTATAGTACAACTGTAAATTTTCAAGAAAATTGGTTCAGCCGTTTCGGAGTCTATAGGTAACACACACACACACACGCACACACACACACACACATTTTCATTTATAAATAAGTTTAGATAAATATGGAAACAATTCTTCGTAAATTTATAAACACTTATCAAATTCTTAAAATATATTAATCAACTATGAAGAAAACCTCACTATTGCCTACGTCCTTATTAACGCCACGTCCTGAAGAAACACGTCCTGACATTCGTCCTGAAGAAACACTGTGTTATTTTTTTTGTTAAAAAAAAAACACAGTGGAACCTGTCGTATGCGACCACCTCTAGTTAACGACCGTTTTTATGCAGTGACGATTTTGCTACTGTTAATTGACCCTTTATGAACGACCACCTCAAGTACGCGACCAGCGACTAACATCAACTATTGAAAATCACTGATCAAGCGACCGCTTTAAAAAAAATCTATTTTGGTCGTACACTGCGAACTTCTAAATTAGGAGAAACTAAATGAGGAATCTATTTTATTTTGATTTAAGTCATGAACACTTCCTAGTGTATCCAACTGTTATTTCCTGTTGAAATATACATTGCCTGAGTCCACCTCACGGTCATCTATGTTAATCTTCAAAACTCTCTAAGTTTTTTTTTCAAACTGCAAAAAAAAAAAAAAAAAAATTAAATCCCTTTGAAAAAGAAGTAAAGTGAATTTTTATTTAAAAAAAAAAGCTTCTATCAATCTGTATTATACCGAAAAATTCACCTTATTTATTGAATGACCCTCGTAGAAGTCCTTATACCGAAAAATTCACCTGATTTGTTGAATGATCCTCGTAGAAGTCCTTTTTCCGAAAAATTCACCTGATTTATTGAAGACCTCGTAGAAGTCCTTATACCGAAAAATCTTATTTATTGAATGATCCTCTTAGAAGTCATTATACCGAAAAATTCACCTTATTTATTGAATGACCCTTGTAGAAGTCCTTATACCGAAAAACTCACCTTATTTATAGAATGACCCTCGTAGAAGTCCTTATACCGAAAAATTCACTCCATTGAATGACCTCGTAGAAGTCCTTATACCGAAAAAATCACCTTATTTATTGAATGATCCTCGTAGAAGTCCTTATACCGAAAAATTCACCTTATTTATTGAAATGACCCTTGTAGAAGTCCTTATACCGAAAAATTCACCTTATTTATTGAATGACCTTGTAGAAGTCCTTATACCGAAAAATTCAATTCTTTATTTATTGAATGATCCTCGTAGAAGTCCTTATACCGAAAAATTCACCTTATTTATTGAATGACCCTTGTAGAAGTCCTTATATTCTGAAAAATTCACCTTATTTATTGAATGACCCTTGTAGAAGTCCTTATAACGAAAAATTCACCTGATTTATTGAATGATCCTCTTAGAAGTCCTTATACCGAAAAATTCACCTTATTTATTGAATGACCCTTGTAGAAGTCCTTATACCGAAAAATTCACCTTATTTATTGAATGACCCTTGTAGAAGTCCTTATACCGAAAAATTCACCTTATTTATTGGAATGATCTTCGTAGAAGTCCTTATACCGAAAAATTCACCTTATTTATTGAATGACCTTGTAGAAGTCCTTATACCGAAAAATTCACCTTATTTATTGAATGACCTTGTAGAAGTCCTTATACCGAAAAATTCACCTTATTTATTGGAATGATCCTCTTAGAAGTCATTATACCGAAAAATTCACCTTATTTATTGAATGACCTCGTAGAAGTCCTTATACCGAAAAATTCACCTGATTTATTGAATGACCCTGTAGAAGTCCTTTTCCCGAAAAATTCACCTGATTTATTGAAGACTTCGTAGTCCTTATACCGAAAAATTCACCTTATTTATTGAATGATCCTCTTAGAAGTCATTATACCGAAAAATTCACCTTATTTATTGAATGACCCTTTAGAAGTCCTTATACCGAAAAACTCACCTTATTTATAGAATGACCCTCGTAGAAGTCCTTATACCGAAAAATTCACCTTATTTATTGAATGACCTCAGAAGTCCTTATACCGAAAAAATCACCTTATTTATTGAATGATCTCGTAGAAGTCCTTATACCGAAAAAAAATTCACCTTATTTATTGAATGACCCTTGTAGAAGTCCTTATACCGAAAAATTCACCTTATTTATTGAATGACCCTTGTAGAAGTCCTTATACCGAAAAATTCACCTTATTTATTGAATGATCCTCGTAGAAGTCCTTATACCGAAAAATTCACCTTATTTATTGAATGACCCTTGTAGAAGTCCTTATACCGAAAAATTCACCTTATTTATTGAATGACCCTTGTAGAAGTCCTTATACCGAAAAATTCACCTGATTTATTGAATGATCCTCTTAGAAGTCCTTATACCGAAAAATTCACCTTATTTATTGAATGACCTTTGTAGAAGTCCTTATACCGAAAAATTCACCTTATTTATTGAATGACCCTTGTAGAAGTCCTTATACCGAAAATTCACCTGATTTATTGAATGATCCTCTTAGAAGTCATTATACCGAAAATTCACCTTATTTATTGAATGACCCTTGTAGAAGTCCTTCTACCGAAAAATTCACCTTATTTATTGAATGATCTTCGTAGAAGTCCTTATACCGAAAAATTCACCTTATTTATTGAATGACCCTTGTAGAAGTCCTTATACCGAAAAATTCACCTTATTTATTGAATGACCCTTGTAGAAGTCCTTATACCGAAAAATTCACCTTATTTATTGAATGATCCTTTAGAAGTCATTATACCGAAAAATTCACCTTATTTATTGAATGACCTCGTAGAAGTCCTTATACCGAAAAATTCACCTGATTTATTGAATGACCCTCGTAGAAGTCCTTTTCCCGAAAAATTCACCTGATTTATTGAAGACCTTCGTAGAAGTCCTTATACCGAAAAATTCACCTTATTTATTGAATGATCCTCTAGAAGTCATTATACCGAAAAATTCACCTTATTTATTGAATGACCCTTGTAGCAGTACTTATACCGAAAAACTCACCTTATTTATAGAATGACCCTCGTAGAAGTCCTTATACCGAAAAATTCACCTTATTTATTGAATGACCCACGTAGAAGTCCTTATACCGAAAAATTCACCTTATTTATTGAATGATCCTCGTAGAAGTCCTTATACCGAAAAATTCACCTTATTTGTTGAATGACCCTCGTAGAAGTCCTTATACCGAAAAATTCACCTTATTTATAGAATGACCCTCGTAGAAGTCCTTATACCGAAAAATTCACCTTATTTATTGAATGACCCTCGTAGAAGTCCTTATACCGAAAAATTCACCTGATTTATTGAATGATCCTCGTAGAAGTCCTTTTCCCGAAAAATTCACCTGATTTATTGAAGACCTTCGTAGAAGTCCTTATACCGAAAAATTCACCTTATTTATTGAATGATCCTTGTAGAAGTCCTTATACCGAAAAACTCACCTTATTTATAGAATGACCCTCGTAGAAGTCCTTATACCGAAAAATTCACCTTATTTATTGAATGATCCTCTTAGAAGTCCTTATACCGAAAAATTCACCTTATTTATTGAATGATCCTCGTAGAAGTCCTTATACCGAAAAATTCACCTTATTTATTGAATGACCCTCGTAGAAGTCCTTATACCGAAAAATTCACCTTATTTATTGAATGACCCTTGTAGAAGTCCTTATACCGAAAAATTCACCTTATTTATTGAATGATCCTCTTAGAAGTCATTATACCGAAAAATTCACCTTATTTATTGAATGACCCTCGTAGAAGTCCTTATACCGAAAAATTCACCTTATTTATAGAATGACCCTCGTAGAAGTCCTTATACCGAAAAATTCACCTTATTTATTGAATGACCCTCGTAGAAGTCCTTATACCGAAAAATTCACCTTATTTATAGAATGACCCTCGTAGAAGTCCTTTTCCCGAAAAATTCACCTGATTTATTGAAGACCTTCGTAGAAGTCCTTATACCGAAAAATTCACCTTATTTATTGAATGATCCTCTTAGAAGTCATTATACCGAAAAATTCACCTTATTTATTGAATGACCCTTGTAGAAGTCCTTATACCGAAAAACTCACCTTATTTATTGAATGACCCTCGTAGAAGTCCTTTTCCCGAAAAATTCACCTTATTCATTGAATGACCCTCGTAGAAGTCCTTATACCGAAAAATTCACCTTATTTATTGAATGACCCTCGTAGAAGTCCTTTTCCCGAAAAATTCACCTGATTTATTGAAGACCTTCGTAGAAGTCCTTATACCGAAAAATTCACCTTATTTATTGAATGATCCTTGTAGAAGTCCTTATACCGAAAAATTCACCTTGTTTATTGAATGACCCTTGTAGAAGTCCTTATACCGAAAAACTCACCTTATTTATTGAATGACCCTCGTAGAAGTCCTATACTGAAAAGTCTACATTATTTATTGAAATGATCCTCGTAGAAGTCCTTATACCGAAAAATTCACCTTATTCATAGAAATGACCCTGTGTAGTCCTTATACCGAAAAATTCACCTTATTTATTAAATGATCTCGTAGAAGTCCTTATACCGAAAAATTCACCATATTTATTGAATGACCCTTGTAGAAGTCCTTATACCGAAAAATTCACCTTATTTATTGAATGACCTTGTAGAAGTCCTTATACCGAAAAATTCACCTTATTTATTGAATGACCTCGTAGAAGTCCTTATACCGAAAAATTCACATTATTTATTAAATGATCCTCGTAGAAGTCCTTATACCGAAAAATTCACCTGATTTATTTAATGACCCTCGTAGAAGTCCTTTTCCGGGAAAATTCACCTGATTTATTGAAGACCTTCGTAGAAGTCCTTATACCGAAAAATTCACCTTATTTATTGAATGACCCTTGTAGAAGTACTTATACCGAAAAACTCACCTTATTTATAGAAATGGACCCTCTTTGCAAGTCCTTATACCGAAAAATTCACCTATTTATTGAATGACCTCGTAGAAGTCCTTATACTGAAAAATTCACCTTATTTATTGAATGATCCTCGTGGTGAAGTCCTTTTCCCGAAAATTCACCTGATTTATTGAAGACCTTCGTAGAAGTCCTTATACCGAAAAATTCACCTTATTTATTGAATGATCCCTCTTTTAGAAGTCATTATACCGAAAAATTCACCTTATTTATTGAATGACTTTGTAGAAGTCCTTATACCGAAAACTCACCTTATTTATTGAATGACCTCGTAGAAGTCCTTTTCCCAAAATCTTCACCTTATTCATTGAATGACCCTCGTAGAAGTCCTTATACCGAAAAATTCACCTTATTTATTGAATGACCCTCGTAGAAGTCCTTTTCCCGAAAAATCTACCTGATTTATTGAAGACCTTCGTAGAAGTCCTTATACCGAAAAATTCACCTTATTTATTGAATGATCCTTGTAGAAGTCCTTATACCGAAAAATTCACCTTATTTATTGAATGACTTCAGAAGTCCTTATACCGAAAACGACTATTTATTGAATGACCCCTGTAGAAGTCCTTATACCGAAAAAAGTTCACATTATTTATTGAATGATCCTCGTAGAAGTCCTTATACCGAAAAAATTCACCTTATTCATAGAATGACTTTTGTAGAAGTCCTTATACCGAAAAATTCACCTTATTTATTAAATGATCCTCGTAGAAGTCCTTATACCGGAAAATCTACCATATTTATTGAATGACCCTGTAGAAGTCCTTATACCGAAAAATTCACCTTATTTATTGAATGACCCTTGTAGAAGTCCTTATACCGAAAAATTCACCTTATTTATTGAATGACCTCGTAGAAGTCCTTATACCGAAAAATTCACATTATTTATTAAATGATCCTCGTAGTAGTCCTTATACCGAAAAATTCACCTGATTTATTTAATGACCTCGTAGAAGTCCTTTTCTGAAAATTCACCTGATTTATTGAAGACCTTCGTAGAAGTCCTTATACCGAAAAATTCACCTATTTATTGAATGACCCTTGTAGAAGTACTTATACCGAAAAACTCACCTTATTTATAGAATGACCCTCGTAGAAGTCCTTATACCGGAAAATTCACCTTATTTATTGAATGATCCTCGTAGAAGTCCTTATACCGAAAAATTCACCTTTATTTATTGAATGATCCTCGTAGAAGTCCTTTTCCGGAAAATTCACCTGATTTATTGAAGACCTCTCGTAGAAGTCCTTATACCGAAAAATCTACCTGATTTATTGAATGATCCTCTTAGAAGTCATTATACCGAAAAATTCACCTTATTTATTGAATGACCCTTGTAGAAGTCCTTTATACCGAAAAACTCACCTATTTATTGAATGACCTCGTAGAAGTCCTTTCTCCCAAAAAAATTCAATTATTCATTGAATGACCGTAGAAGTCCTTATACCGGAAAAATTCACCTTATTTATTGAATGACTTCGTAGAAGTCCTTTTCCTGGAAAAATTCACCTGATTTATTGAAGACCTTCGTAGAAGTCCTTATACCGAAAAAATTCACCTTATTTATTGAATGATCCTGTAGAAGTCCTTATACCGGAAAATTCACCTTTATTTATTGAATGACCCTTGTAGAAGTCCTTATACCGAAAACTCACTATTTATTGAATGACTTCGTAGAAGTCCTTATACTGAAAAGTTCACATTATTTATTGAATGATCCTCGTAGAAGTCCTTATAACCGAAAATTCACCTTATTCATAGAATGACCCTTGTAGAAGTCCTTATACCGGAAAAATTCACTCCATTTATTAAATGATCCTCGTAGAAGTCCTTATACCGAAAAATTCACCATATTTATTGAATGACCCTTGTAGAAGTCCTTATACCGAAAAATTCACCTTATTTATTGAATGACTTGCAGAAGTCCTTGTTCTGAAAATTCACTCCATTTATTGAATGACCCTCGTAGAAGTCCTTATACCGAAAATTCACATTATTTATTAAATGATCCTCGTAGAAGTCCTTATACCGAAAAATTCACCTGATTTATTGAATGACCCTCGTAGGTAGTCCTTTTCCGAAAAATTCACTCATTTATTGAAGACCTTCGTAGAAGTCCTTATACCGAAAAATTCACCTTATTTATTGAATGACCTCTTGTAGAAGTACTTATACCGAAAACTCACCTTATTTATATGGTAGAATGACCCTCGTAGAAGTCCTTATACCGAAAAATTCACCTTATTTATTGAATGACCTCGTAGAAGTCCTTATACCGAAAAATTCACCTTATTTATTGAATGATCCTCGTAGAAGTCCTTATACCGAAAAATTCACCTTATTTATTGAATGACCCTCGCAGAAGTCCTTATACCGAAAAATTCACCTTATTTATAGAATGACCTCGTAGAAGTCCTTATACCGAAAAATTCACCTTATTTATTGAATGACGCTTTTCGTAGAAGTCCTTATACCGAAAAATTCACCTTATTTATAGAATGACCCCTCAGAAGTCCTTTTCCCGAAAAATTCACCTGATTTATTGAAGACCTTCGTAGAAGTCCTTATACCGAAAAATTCACCTTATTTATTGAATGATCCTCTTAGAAGTCATTATACCGAAAAATTCACCTTATTTATTGAATGACCCTTGTAGAAGTCCTTATACCGAAAAATTCACCTTATTTATTGAATGATCCTTGTAGAAGTCCTTATACCGAAAAATTCACCTTATTTATTGAATGACCCTTGTAGAAGTCCTTATACCGAAAAACTCACCTTATTTATAGAATGACCCTCGTAGAAGTCCTTATACCGAAAAGTTCACATTATTTATTGAATGATCCTCGTAGAAGTCCTTATACCGAAAAATTCACCTTATTTATAGAATGACCCTTGTAGAAGTCCTTATACCGAAAAATTCACCTTATTTATTAAATGATCCTCGTAGAAGTCCTTATACCGAAAAATTCACCTTATTTATTGAATGACCCTTGTAGAAGTCCTTATACCGAAAAATTCACCTTATTTATTGAATGACCCTTGTAGAAGTCCTTATACCGAAAAATTCACCTTATTTATTGAATGACCCTCGGAGAAGTCCTTATACCGAAAAATTCACATTATTTATTAAATGATCCTCGTAGAAGTCCTTATACCGAAAAACTCACCTTATTTATAGAATGACACTCGTAGAAGTCCTTATACCGAAAAATTCACCTTATTTATTGAATGACCCTTGTAGAAGTCCTTATACCGAAAAATTCACCTTATTTATTGAATGACCCTTGTAGAAGTCCTTATACCGAAAAACTCACCTTATTTATAGAATGACCCTCGTAGAAGTCCTTATACCGAAAAACTCACCTTATTTATAGAATGACCCTCGTAGAAGTCCTTATACCGAAAAATTCACCTTATTTATAGAATGACCCTCGTAGAAGTCCTTATATCGAAAAATTCACCTTATTTATTGAATGACCCTCGTAGAAGTCCTTATACCGAAAAATTCACATTATTTATTAAATGATCCTCGTAGCAGTCCTTATACCGAAAAATTCACCTTATTTATTGAATGACACTTGTAGAAGTCCTTATACCGAAAAATTCACCTTATTTATTGAATGGCCCTTGTAGAAGTCCTTATACCGAAAAATTCACCTTATTTATTGAATGACCCTCGTAGAAGTCCTTATACCGAAAAATTCACATTATTTATTAAATGATCCTCGTAGAAGTCCTTATACCGAAAAACTCACCTTATTTATAGAATGACCCTCGTAGAAGTCCTTATACCGAAAAATTCACATTATTTATTGAATGACCCTTGTAGAAGTCCTTATACCGAAAAATTCACCTTATTTATTGAATGACCCTTGTAGAAGTACTTATACCGAAAAACTCACCTTATTTATAGAATGACCCTCGTAGAAGTCCTTATACCGAAAAATTCACCTTATTTATTGAATGATCCTCTTAGAAGTCATTATACCGAAAAATTCTCCTTATTTATTGAATGACCCTTATAGAAGTCCTTATACCGAAAAATTCACCTTATTTATTGAATGACCCTTGTAGAAGTACTTATACCGAAAAATTCACCTTATTTATTGAATGACCCTTGTAGAAGTCCTTATACCGAAAAATTCACCTTATTTATTGAATGATCCTTGTAGAAGTCCTTATACCGAAAAATTCACCTTATTTATTGAATGACCCTTGTAGAAGTCCTTATACCGAAAAATTCACCTTATTTATTGAATGACCCTTGTAGAAGTCCTTATACCGAAAAACTCACCTTATTTATAGAATGACCCTTGTAGAAGTCCTTATACCGAAAAATTCACCTTATTTATTGAATGACCCTCGCAGAAGTCCTTATACCGAAAAATTCACATTATTTATTGAATGACCCTCGTAGAAGTCCTTATACCGAAAAACTCACCTTATTTATTGAATGACCCTCGTAGAAGTCGTTATACCGAAAAATTCACATTATTTATTAAATGATCCTCGTAGAAGTCCTTATACCGAAAAACTCACCTTATTTATTGAATGACCCTCGTAGAAGTCCTTATACCGAAAAATTCACATTATTTATTAAATGATCCTCGTAGAAGTTCTTATACCGAAAAACTCACCTTATTTATAGAATGACCCTCGTAGAAGTCCTTATACCGAAAAATTCACATTATTTATTGAATGACCCTAGTAGAAGTCCTTATACCGAAAAATTCACCTTATTTATTGAATGACCCTCGTAGAAGTCCTTATACCGAAAAATTCACCTTATTTATTGAATGACCCTTGTAGAAGTCCTTATACCGAAAAATTCACCTTATTTATTGAATGACCCTTGTAGAAGTCCTTATACCGAAAAACTCACCTTATTTATTGAATGACCCTCGTAGAAGTCCTTATACCGAAAAATTCACATTATTTATTGAATGACCCTTGTAGAAGTCCTTATACCGAAAAATTCACCTTATTTATTGAATGACCCTCGTAGAAGTCCTTATACCGAAAAATTCACCTTATTTATTGAATGACCCTCGTAGAAGTCCTTATACCGAAAAATTCACATTATTTATTAAATGATCCTCGTAGAAGTCCTTATACCGAAAAACACACCTTATTTATAGAATGACCCTCGTAGAAGTCCTTATACCGAAAAATTCACATTATTTATTGAATGACCCTTGTAGAAGTCCTTATACCGAAAAATTCACCTTATTTATTGAATGACCCTCGTAGAAGTCCTTATACCGAAAAATTCACCTTATTTATTGAATGACCCTTGTAGAAGTCCTTATACCGAAAAATTCACCTTATTTATTGAATGACCCTTGTAGAAGTCCTTATACCGAAAAACTCACCTTATTTATTGAATGACCCTCGTAGAAGTCCTTATACCGAAAAATTCACCTTATTTATTGAATGACTCTTGTAGAAGTCCTGATACCGAAAAATTCACCTTATTTATTGAATGACCCTTGTAGAAGTCCTTATAGCGAAAAATTCAACCTTATTTATTGAATGACCCTCGTAGAAGTCCTTATAGCGAAAAATTCACCTTATTTATTGAATGACCCTCGTAGAAGTCCTTATACCGAAAAATTCACCTTATTTATTGAATGACCCTCGTAGAAGTCCTTATACCGAAAAACTCACCTTATTTATTGAATGACCCTCGTAGAAGTCGTTATACCGAAAAATTCACATTGTTTATTAAATGATCCTCGTAGAAGTCCTTATACCGAAAAATTCACCTTATTTATTGAATGACCCTTGTAGAAGTCCTTATACCGAAAAATTCACATTATTTATTAAATGATCCTCGTAGAAGTCCTTATACCGAAAAACTCACCTTATTTATAGAATGACCCTCGTAGAAGTCCTTATTCCGAAAAATTCACATTATTTATTGAATGATCCTCGTAGAAGTCCTTATACCGAACAATTCACCTTATTTATTGAATGACCCTCGTAGAAGTCTTTATACCGAAAAATTCACATTATTTATTAAATGATCCTCGTAGAAGTCCTTATACCGAAAAATTCACCTTATTTATTGAATGACCTTCGTAGAAGTCCTTATACCGAAAAATTCACATTATTTATTGAATGACCCTCGTAGAAGTCCTTATACCGAACAATTCACCTTATTTATTGAATGACCCTCGTAGAAGTCCTTATACCGAAAAATTCACATTATTTATTGAATGATCCTCGTAGAAGTCCTTATACCGAAAAACTCACCTTATTTATTGAATGACCCTCGTAGAAGTCCTTATACCGAAAAATTCACATTATTTATTAAATGATCCTCGTAGAAGTCCTTATACCGAAAAATTCACATTATTTATTGAATGACCCTTGTAGAAGTCCTTATACCGAAAAATTCACCTTATTTATAGAATGACCCTCGTAGAAGTCCTTATACCGAAAAATTCACATTATTTATTGAATGATCCTCGTAGAAGTCCTTATACCGAAAAATTCACATTATTTATTAAATGATCCTCGTAGAAGTCCTTATACCGAAAAATTCACATTATTTATTAAATGATCCTCGTAGAAGTCCTTATACCGAAAAATTCACATTATTTATTAAATGATCCTCGTAGAAGTCCTTATACCGAAAAATTCACCTTATTTATTGAATGATCCTCGTAGAAGTCCTTATACCGAAAAATTCACATTATTTATTAAATGATCCTCGTAGAAGTCCTTATACCGAAAAATTCACCTTATTTATTGAATGATCCTCGTAGAAGTCCTTATACCGAAAAATTCACATTATTTATTAAATGATCCTTGTAGAAGTCCTTATACCGAAAAACTCACCTTATTTATAGAATGACCCTCGTAGAAGTCCTTATACCGAAAAATTCACATTATTTATTAAATGATCCTCGTAGAAGTCCTTATACCGAAAAATTCACATTATTTATTAAATGATCCTCGTAGAAGTCCTTATACCGAAAAATTCACATTATTTATTAAATGATCCTCGTAGAAGTCCTTATACCGAAAAATTCACATTATTTATTAAATGATCCTCGTAGAAGTCCTTATACCGAAAAATTCACATTATTTATTAAATGATCCTCGTAGAAGTCCTTATACCGAAAAATTCACATTATTTATTAAATGATCCTCGTAGAAGTCCTTATACCGAAAAATTCACCTTATTTATAGAATGATCCTCGTAGAAGTCCTTATACCGAAAAACTCACCTTATTTATTGAATGACCCTCGTAGAAGTCCTTATACCGAAAAATTCACATTATTTATTAAATGATCCTCGTAGAAGTCCTTATACCGAAAAACTCACCTTATTTATTGAATGACCCTCGTAGAAGTCCTTATACCGAAAAATTCACATTATTTATTAAATGATCCTCGTAGAAGTCCTTATACCGAAAAATTCACCTTATTTATTGAATGACCCTCGTAGAAGTCCTTCTACCGAAAAATTCACATTATTTATTAAATGATCCTCGTAGAAGTCCTTATACCGAAAAATTCACATTATTTATTAAATGATCCTCGTAGAAGTCCTTATACCGAAAAACTCACCTTATTTATAGAATGATCCTCGTAGAAGTCCTTATACCGAAAAATTCACATTATTTATTGAATGATCCTCGTAGAAGTCCTTATACCGAAAAACTCACCTTATTTATTGAATGACCCTCGTAGAAGTCCTTATACCGAAAAATTCACATTATTTATTAAATGATCCTCGTAGAAGTCCTTATACCGAAAAACTCACCTTATTTATAGAATGACCCTCGTAGAAGTCGTTATACCGAAAAATTCACATTATTTATTAAATGATCCTCGTAGAAGTCCTTATACCGAAAAATTCACATTATTTATTAAATGATCCTCGTAGAAGTCCTTATACCGAAAAACTCACCTTATTTATAGAATGATCCTCGTAGAAGTCCTTATCCCGAAAAATTCACATTATTTATTGAATGATCCTCGTAGAAGTCCTTATACCGAAAAACTCACCTTATTTATTGAATGACCCTCGTAGAAGTCGTTATACCGAAAAATTCACATTATTTATTAAATGATCCTCGTAGAAGTCCTTATCCAAAAACTACCGAAAAACTCCACCTTATTTATTTAGAATGATCCTCGTAGAAGTCCTTATACCGAAAAACTCACCTTATTTATTGAATGACCCTCGTAGAAGTCGTTATACCGAAAAATTCACATTATTTATTAAATGATCCTCGTAGAAGTCCTTATACCGAAAAACTCACCTTATTTATAGAATGATCCTCGTAGAAGTCCTTATACCGAAAAATTCACATTATTTATTAAATGATCCTCGTAGAAGTCCTTATACCGAAAAATTCACCTTATTTATTGAATGACCCTCGTAGAAGTCCTTATACGGAAAAATTCACATTATTTATTAAATGATCCTCGTAGAAGTCCTTATACCGAAAAATTCACATTATTTATTAAATGATCCTCGTAGAAGTCCTTATACCGAAAAACTCACCTTATTTATAGAATGATCCTCGTAGAAGTCCTTATACCGAAAAATTCACATTATTTATTGAATGATCCTCGTAGAAGTCCTTATACCGAAAAACTCACCTTATTTATTGAATGACCCTCGTAGAAGTCGTTATACCGAAAAATTCACATTATTTATTAAATGATCCTCCGTAGAAGTCCTTATACCGAAAAACTCACCTTATTTATAGAATGACCCTCGTAGAAGTCCTTATACCGAAAAATTCACATTATTTATTAAATGATCCTCGTAGAAGTCCTTATACCGAAAAATTCACCTTATTTATTGAATGACCCTTGTAGAAGTCCTTATACCGAAAAATTCACCTTATTTATTGAATGACCCTTGTAGAAGTCCTTATACCGAAAAATTCACCTTATTTATTGAATGACCCTCGTAGAAGTCCTTATACCGAAAAATTCACCTTATTTATTGAATGATCCTCGTAGAAGTCCTTATACCGAAAAATTCACCTTATTTATTGAATGATCCTCGTAGAAGTCCTTATACCGAAAAATTCAGCTTATTTATTGAATGATCCTCGTAGAAGTCCTTATACCGAAAAATTCACCTTATTTATTGAATGACCCTCGGAGAAGTCCTTATACCGAAAAATTCACCTTATTTATTGAATGACCCTTGTAGAAGTCCTTATGCCGAAAAATTCACATTATTTATTGAATGACCCTCGTAGAAGTCCTTATACCGAAAAATTCACCTTATTTATTGAATGACCCTCGTAGAAGTCCTTATACCGAAAAATTCACCTTATTTATTGAATGACCCTCGTAGAAGTCCTTATACCGAAAAATTCACCTGATTTATTGAATGACCCTCGTAGAAGTCCTTTTCCCGAAAAATTCACCTGATTTATTGAAGACCTTCGTAGAAGTCCTTATACCGAAAAATTCAAATTATTTATTGAATGATCCTCGTAGAAGTCCTTATACCGAAAAATTCACCTGATTTATTGAATGACCCTTGTAGAAGTCCTTATACCGAAAAATTCACCTTATTTATTGAATGACCCTTGTAGAAGTCCTTATACCGAAAAATTCACCTTATTTATTGAATGATCCTCGTAGAAGTCCTTATACCGAAAAATTCAAATTATTTATTGAATGATCCTCGTAGAAGTCCTTATACCGAAAAATTCACCTTATGTATTGAATGACCCTCGTAGAAGTCCTTATACCGAAAAATTCACCTTATTTATTGAATGACCCTTGTAGAAGTCCTTATACCGAAAAATTCACCTTATTTATTGAATGACCCTCGTAGAAGTCCTTATACCGAAAAATTCACCTTATTTATTAAATGTTCCTCGTAGAAGTCCTTATACAGAAAAATTCAGCTTATTTATTGAATGATCCTCGTAGAAGTCCTTATAAGGAAAAATTCACCTTATTTATTGAATGACCCTTGTAGAAGTCCTTATACCGAAAAATTCACCTTATTTATTGAATGATCCTCGTAGAAGTCCTTATACAGAAAAATTCACCTTATTTATTGAATGACCCTCGTAGAATTCCTTAGACCGAAAATTCACCTTATTTATTGAATGACCCTCGTTGAAGTCCTTATACCGAAAAATTCACCTGATTTAGTGAATGACCCTCGTAGAAGTCCTTTTCCCCCAAAAATTCACCTGATTTATTGAAGACCTTCGTAGAAGTCCTTATACCGAAAAATTCAAATTATTTATTGAATGATTCTCGTAGAAGTCCTTATACCGAAAAATTCACCTGATTTATTGAATGACCCTTGTAGAAGTCCTTATACCGAAAAATTCACCTTATTTATTGAATGACCCTTGTAGAAGTCCTTATACCGAAAAATTCACCTTATTTATTGAATGATCCTCGTAGAAGTCCTTATACCGAAAAATTCTCCTTATTTATTGAATGATCCTCGTAGAAGTCCTTATACCGAAAAATTCACCTTATTTATTGAATGACCCTTGTAGAAGTCCTTATAAGGAAAAATTCACCTTATTTATTGAATGACCCTTGTAGAAGTCTTTATACCGAAAAATTCACCTTATTTATTGAATGACCCTAGGAGAAGTCCTTATACAGAAAAATTCACCTTATTTATTGAATGACCCTCGTAGAATTCCTTAGACCGAAAATTCACCTTATTTATTGAATGACCCTCGTAGAATTCCTTGGACCGAAAATTCACCTTATTTATTGAATGACCCTCGTAGAATTCCTTATACCGAAAAATTCACCTGATTTATTGAATGACCCTCGTAGAAGTTCTTTTCCCGAAAAATTCACCTGATTTATTGAAGACCTTCGTAGAAGTCCTTATACCGAAAAATCCACCTTATTTATTGAATGACCCTCGTAGAAGTCCTTATACCGAAAAATTCACCTGATTTATTGAATGACCCTCGTAGTCGTTTCTAGGAGTTTATTTTCCGTGTAGGTTAGTTTTGATCAACAGCGCAAGACGCTAAAACTCTTGTCATGTTCTTAAATAGCCTCGTCATATCTCAGCTCTCGTGTGGATATCAGGCAAGGCATCCAACTCGTTTAAAATATATAGACTGTCAGCTACAATTCTAGGATTAACCGTTATCTTTCCTACATATCCTCATATACGACATTCTTAACCTCACCCCCCCTCACGTGCTTCAAGCCTAATCATTAACTCCCTACCTCGAGTGGCTGTTAGGCCTTGTGTTGGGTGAACAATGAAATTTCTGTTTAAGGCAATTCTTTATAACATCATTTAAATTGGTGCTACGTGACACAAAATATTTTAAAAAGAAAACATAACATTTGAAGACTTCCAACATCAGCAACAACTAAAATGGATGGCATAAGTAATTAGGGCAAACAATTATATGACCAAGATGTTGGTACATGAAAGAAAAAGAGGCATGGTGGAGAGATAACAAAAGAACAAAATTTATTAAGAGCTACAAAGACAGGAAGTTGAGGAGAGCCATGATCGCCTACTTTTTAAAGAGACCCGGCATATATAAGAAGCAGCTGCAGTAAATGGATGGCGGAACAATGTTTGGGAGAGAAACGCAAACAAAATTTATTAAGAGCTACAAAGGAGATGACATGTGGGAAAGTCATTATCACCAGCGTCCTGAAGGGACACGGCACAAAAGAAGAATACACTATTTCTTTCTTTCTTTTCTTAAATTATGCTTCATTCTTCGCCTTTGTTTTTTTACTCTTTCATTCTATATTTATTTCTGTAAAATCTACCCTTATTTTTTTTCTGTATATAGAATCTTCTTCTATGTGCCCCTGTCCTTTCAGGACGTAGGCGATCATAGCCTTCCACATCTCCCTATCCCCGGTGGCTCTTAGCACGCCCTCTCCTGTTACACCATGCAACCCCCGTTCTATCATCCATCTGCTCAGGCCCATAAATCGAGAATATAAATGTATAGAATCTAGCATAACCACAAAATGAGGTATCAGTTTATATACTATTATAATATAGAATTGATCCCCCATTTTATATCCAAATTATAATATCTTCTAAACAGTTGGCATATATATTCTTCTTCTATGTACCCTGTCCTTTCAGGACGTAGGCGATCATGGCCTTCCGCGTCTCCCTATCCCTGGTGGCTCTTAGCACGCCTTCTCCTGTCACACCATACAACCCCCGGTCTGTCATCCGCTAGCTCAAGCCCATAAATCTAGAATATAAATGTAAAGAAACTAGCATGACCACAAAATGAGGGATCAGTTTATATATTAATTATAATATAGAATTGATCCCCCATTTTATATGCACATTATAATTTCTTATAAACAGTTGGCATATATATTCTTCTCCTATGTGCCTTGTTCTTTCGGGACGTAGGCGATCATGGCTTTCCACGTCTCCCTATCCCTGGTGGCTCATAGCACGCTTTCTCCTGTTACACCATACAACCCCCGGTCTGTCATCCACTAGCTCAAGCCCATAAATCTAGAATATAAATGTAAAGATACTAGCATGTCCACAAAATGAGGGATCAGTTTATATAGAATTGATACTCCAATTTATATCTACATAATTTCTTATAAACAGTTGGCATGCAACCCCCGTTCTGTCATCCACCTGCTGAGGCCCTTCAAATATGTTATCCGCTGCCTTCCTCTGTCTATTTTTCTCTCTATCAGGTTCTCTAAGCCCTCCTTCCTCATTACATGTCCCAGGAACTTCAGTTGTTTCTTCCTGATGTTCACTACTAATTTTCTTTTCGCTGCCATTTCTTTTCTCTCTACCCACGTCTATTGAACAGGTTAAGAGGCTCATCCCTTGTTCCCTGTTTAGGATGTGGTTTCGGGTTTTCTCTTTTCCAATCTTTTCACTCTTACGTAGCCCCCTGCACATCAGTGGCGTTACCGCCTTGCTCGGGGTGATACGATTAAAAAACAAAAAATTCTTACCAACACCTCATCATTCCTCACATGCTCGGTCCATGATATGCGCAGCATCCTTCTGTAGAACCACATTTCCGGTGCTTCAAGTTTTTAGAATCACGCTTTCTTAATTTTTACCTTCATTTGTTTATTTTAATTTAATTTTATTATTTTTTTTTCCTCACCCTTTTTGTTTTCATTCCCTGGACATTTCTTTCTGTCGTTTCAAGTCCTTTGCGTCTACGCAACAATGTCGTTTCGCCGACTCCCTTCTCCTAAAAAATGCATCTTCTAAAAAACTTGTTTACCTCCGACGAGGCACCGATCGTGGCTTCCTGGGACTCGATCTGCATTTTAGCTCCCACATCTGGGCGAAAGAAGTGCCAAATTTCAGCAATAAAGCACGCAGAAGAAACTAACCCCCCAACTCCCCGACGAGTAAATCTTTGTTTTTATTTACGCCGTCCTTTGGAGCCGTGCCAATGTCCCTTTTCATCTTTCTTTTATGACTTTATTGTCTTCGTACCGGTCCAGCTTCCTTACCCCATGACGCCTACACCATTGCCTCTGTTTTATTTATTTATTTTTACTATCATTATTATTGTTATTAAGGCAGTGCATCTTTCATTCATTCATTCCTTCATTCATTCCTTCATTCATCCATTTCTTTCTTCATTTTTCCTTCTTTGCTGTTTTTTTTTTGTCCTTATCTATATCAGAATTCGACGGTACTGAAGATGACAACCATCACTTCTAAAATTTGTTGTTCTTTTTTGTTTTTCACTTTTTTCAGCGCGGTCTTATCGATTATTACATAAAATTACCGATTATCAAAAAAATTTGGAAAAATTTCAATATTTAAACAATTTTATGTGGGGGATCAGTTTCTCATACATCGTAACAGTAAATCGATCCTCCATTTTGGAATCACTCGCGTTGTTTTGGTTTTTTTTAGGACGAGTTGTTGCTCTTTTGTCATTTTCATGTTTTCTTCAGTTCTTACGATGGCATCTTCCTCGGAAACTCCAAGAATGGCTTTATTCAAAAATTTCGCAAAGGATTCAGTTGTTCAATTTGCGCAAGCAAAAAAGTTAATTGCACAGGATCGATTTACTTAAAGGTTGTATGAAAAACTGGCCCCCTTCAAAAGAAATTGTTTAAAAGTTGAAATTTTTACAATTTTTTTTTTTTTTTTTTTTGTCAATCGGAAATCCATAAGATTGCGCAGAAAAAAGTAAAAAAAAAATGATAATCAACAAATTTTCAGGTGGTGGTAATGTCATACCGGCGTGTGCTTCCAAAATGGAGGATCGATTTACTATAACGTTGTATGAAAAACTGAGCCCCACCCTCTGAAATTGTTTAAATATTGAAATTTTTCTAATTGTTTTTTTGTTTTTTTTTTTGTTTTTTTTTTTTTGTCAGTCGGAAAGTTTAGGGTGTAATCAATAAGATTGCACTGAAAAAAGTAAAAAAAAAAAAATGAAATACAACAAATTTAAAGATGGTGGTAGTCATCTTCAGGTTCGCCCAGAATTCTTTCTTTTATCGGCTCGGACTGAGAAATAGGAGAGCCGAGTTCGAATTTCTTTTGAATTCGTTGCATTCACTTACACACAACTAACCTAGGAGAAATTTTGAATTCATCTCCGGGGTGCCGAGATCGAATTCCAGTTGAATTTCTTGCATTCACTTACGCACAAATACCCTTGGTAAAGGCATTAATCCGTCTCTTCCCCCAGTTATAGATTAAAAATAGGACAGATTGGATTCTATAGCTTTGGCTGGCAACCAGTCTACCGCAGTTATTTCTAACCAGTTAGTTATGTCTCTTTCCAGACATGATCGCTCAAAACTGATTAATTGAGTTCTCTCTCCAGCTATGGGTTGAAAAGTAGGAGAGATTGCCTTGGTTGGGAACCAGTCTACCGCAGAATGAAATGTCAAACTACTTCGCGAAAATCTTCTACCTAGTCAGCCATGAATTGAAAGAGACATGACCGCCCAAGCGTGTATCTTGTATGTCAATTGACTGACTGATCTGGATAAAAGAATTGAATGGCAGAATAGATTGGGTTATAAAACCTTGGTTGGCAACCAGTCTACTGCAGAAAGAAATGGTAACCTACGTCGGAAAATTCTTCTACCTTCTCAGTCGTGTCTCGAAAAGACATGATTGCCTAAGCCCTTAACTGATTTTATGTCTTCTCCCTCCAGTTATGGGTCGACTAGCAAGACGGATTAGGTTCTATAGCGTTGGTTTAGCGCAGAAAGTAATGGCAGCCTACTGCGGGAACATCTTCTGCCTAGTCAGTCATGTCTTGAAAGTGACATGATCGCCCAAACGTGTATCGCGTATGGCACTTAACTGAAAGAGCCAATAGTTATTTAATCCAGGAATCTGTAGAGAGACATGATTACCCAAGCGTGTATAACGCATGGAACTTAACTGAAAGAGTTAAAAGCGAGGAGGCTGTGGAGAGTCATGATCTCCCAAACGTGTATAATGTATCTAAACTTATTTATAAATGGAAATTTGTCTGTGTGTATGTGTGTGTGTGTGTGTGTGTGTGTGTGTGTGTATCTGTGTGTTTGTGTGTGTCCGTTACCTAGTAGACTCCGAAACGGCTGAACCGATTTTCTTGAAAATTTTCACAGTTGTACTATAAGCGTCTGCGAGTGTTCTTAGCTAGGTTTTGTGTCGAGGTACCACCGATAAATATCGAAAATCGATAATCGAAAAGATCTGGTTATAGAAGGAATTGTTCGATTTTAATCAAATTTCATACACTCCTAGACAAAGAGATAAGAAACGATATTCAGAAGTTTCAAGGTTTGCAGTTCTTACAATAGTGCAGAAAATCGATAATATATATATATATATAAGGCAAGATGTTTGTGTGTATGTCTGTTTATCTGCCTGCATGTCTATTTTTTCAGCCCTTTTATTTTAGTTTTTGCTCTAAGTAGGTATAATTGTAGTTCTTAGTCTCAACCATGATATCATTTACTCAGAGGACTTATTTAGCCTTCAAAATTCAGTTTACGACGAAAAAACTTATTTGATATCGATACCAGGAAATCAAAATTTGACTTACATCCATTCATTTTTCTTTCAGTCTACAGTTTTGCTTTAACTGGAAACAACTATTGCTTTTTAGTCTTTCGTGCCAACATCCAAAGAGTCTGAGCTCCAGGACCATGGATTAGTTTTAAAGCTTTCATTACACCCTAGCAACGCCGGGCTATACTACTAGTGTCACATAACTGAAAGAGTCAACAGCTATTTATTCTTGTAAGCTGTGGAGAGTTATTACTGCCGAAGCGTGTATCATGCATGGGGGATGGGTTTTCTGTTGTTATGAAGTAATAAACTGATCCCTTATTAATTATCATTTTGGAATATAATATATTTTTCCCTTTAAGCAATGAGTCAAATAACAGGACAGATTGCCTTGGCTGGCAACCAGTCTACCGCAGGAATTAATGGCAACCCACTGCGGGATAATCTTCTGCCCAGTCAGTCATGTCGCTTTCGAGACATGATCGTCCAAGCGTGTATCACGTACGTATGGCACTTAACTGACTATCTGTTCTTCTAAGAGAGTACTGGATTGCTATGTGATGCCTGTTCTTCAATATGGCAGTGAATGCTGGATAATCTCATCAAGGATCAGGAACAGAGTCTAAGCATCCGAAATGTGAATTTACAGAAGGATGGTGAGGGTACCCCCAATTTATGGTCAGTAAAATCCGTAATCATGTGTTCAACTATTATATTTAGTCAGTTAAGTGCTGTACGTGATACACGCTTAGCTGATCATGTCTTGAAGGAGACATGTCTGTGTAGGCAGAAAATTATCCCGCAGTAAGTTGCCATAGTCTACGGTAGACTGGTTGCTAGCCAAGGTTATAGAACCCAATATATCCTATTATTTTTACTCATAGCTAGAAGAGGAAGAAATGTATTATATTGTTAAGTAGTAATTAGTCGGGGATCAGTTTATTACGTCATGACTATAGAAAACCGATCCTGTATTTTATGCCCAGTAGAGAAGCCTTCATCATGTCTCCAACTATTATATTCAGTCTGTCAGTTAAGTGCTTTACGTGATAAACTCATTGGGCGATCATGTCTCTTTTGAGTCATAACTGACTGTGCAGAAGATTATCCCGCCGTGGGTTGCCATTAATTCCTGCGGTAGACTGGTTGCCAGCCAAGGCAAAAGAAGACACTCTGTCCTGTTATTTGACTCATAGCTAGAGGGGGAAAATGTATTATATTACTAAATAATAATTAATGGGCGTCAGTTTATTACTTCATAACAATAGAAAATCGATCTCCCACTTTATGACCAGTAGAAGCCTTAATCATTATATTCGGCCAGTTAAGTGCCATACGTGATACACGCTTTGGGTGATCATGTCTTGAAAAAGACATGACTGGCTGGGCTGATGATTATCCTGCAGTAGACTGCCATTACTTTCTGTGGTAGACTGGTTGCCATCCAAGGCTATAGAACCTAATCGGTCCTATTATTTAACCCACAACCTGCAGAAATTTTCTCAACTTTCAGTGGCCCGCACCTGGTAAGACTGAATTTTCTGCTAATTTATTCTACCATATTTGTTTTTATTCATTTAATTTTGGGACAAAATTCTACTAAATTGTTGGTTTAAAGTCCGTTTCGACTTTTACTAAGTTGAAACTTAGTAAAAAAAAAAAAAAAAAATTTATTTTCACGTCTATTGAACAGGTGAAGAGGTTCATCCCTTGTTTTCTGTTTGGGATGTGGTTTCCTTTTTTTCTCTTTTCCAATCTTTTCACTCTTTTTTTTTTATTTTTTATTTTTTTTTCAATTGGAGTAGATAGACTAAACTATCGCCCGGCTCACACTCCACCCACGTCTATTGAACAGGTGAAGAGGTTCATCCCTTGTTTCCTGTTTAGGATGTGGTTTCCAGTTTTTCTCTTTTCCAATCTTTTCACTCTTACGTAGCCCCCTGCGCATCAGTGGCGTTTTCGCCTTGCTTGGGGTGATATGATTAAAAAAAAAAAAAACTTGAAGGAAATGACGGATTAATACCTTTCCCAAGAATATTTGTGCGTAAGTAAACGCAGGGAATTCAACTAGAATTCGAACTCGGCTCCACGAATTGTCGTTCCGAGCCGATATCCACAACGCACATCTTTTTTTGTACATTTCCTTTTAGGCATTTATTTTTATTTTTATGTATTTTTAATTTATTTTTGTATATTTTATTTATTTATTTTTTTTTTACTATTTTTATTTATTTGTGTGTGTGTATATATATATATATATATATATATATATATATATTATTTTTACTATTTTCCACTTAATTTTATTCATTTTTTATTTATTTATTTTATATACATTTTATTTTTTAATTCATTTTTATTTATTTATTATTTTATAATTTTATTTTTCTATTCATTTTAATTTATATTTACTTTATATATATTTTGTATTCATGTTTTATTTATTTTTTATTTTTTACACATTTTATTTTTATTCATTTTTGTTTACTTTTATCTTATATAAAATTTCACTTTATATTTATTTTTATTTATTTTTTATTCATTTATTTACATGTAATTCTTATTTTTATATATATTATTTCTATTTATTTATATGTACTTGTTATTTTCATATATACTTTTTCTATTTATGTCTATGTCATTCTTATTTTTATATATACTTTTCTATTTATTTATATGTAATTGTGATTTTGATATATTTTTCTATTTATTTATCGGTAATTCTTACTTTGTATATATTATTTCTTTATATTTAGATGTAATTGTTCTTTTTATATATCCTTTTTTCTTATTTATATATAACTCTTATTTTTATATATATTATTTTTTATTTATTTATAAGTAATTCTTATTTTTGTATACATTATTTCTATTTATTTTTTATTCATGTCTTATTAAATTTATATTTTATATATATTTTTATGAATTTTTTTTATTTTTCGTTCATGTCATTTATTTTTATTTCAGATACATTTTTATTTATTTTTATTTTTTATTCATTTTTTATATTTATTATTTTATATACAATTTTATTCGATTTTTAGTTATGTCTCATTTATTTTCATTTTATACACTTTTTATTTTTTATTTATTTCTTATGTTTTATTTTATATATAATTTTATTTTTTATAGAGTTCATTGATTATTCATCGTATAAACATTTTTATTTTTTAATTTATTTTTGCATTTATTTATTTATTATTTTATATTCAATTTTTATTTTTATTCATTTTTTTATTTTATATACATTTTTATTAACTTTTTATATTTTTATTTGTTGTTTTTATTTATATGCAATTTAATTTCATTCTTTTTACCTGTTTTTATTCATTTCTTATTTATTTTTATTTTATATATATTTTATGTACGCGTAAGTTTTACGTATTTTCTTATTCTTTTTATACATTCTGCACATCTAGCGAAACCGTAGAGTCTCAGGGACACACTAGTTGAGAAACACTGAGCTTATAGTGGGTTGCTTATCTATTCTTTTCTGTTAGTAGTGGAGAGTCCGTTCTAGTGAAGGGTAGTTGTATACTGTTGCAGGTTAACGGAATTTGCCCTTGTTGTAGATAGCCCACTATAAGTTATAAAATGATTACAAATCAAGAAAAGCAAATTGAGTTGAAAAATAACATTTTATATATACACATACCAATTAAGGTTTTTCCAATTAAAGTAAACCTTTACATATGGGTTCAACGGACGTTAAAATGTTCATGGTAATAAAATGCTGAAAAGAGAGTTAATGCTTAGGAATGTGGGAGCGTTGTAAGTAAGGAATGTCTTTTATGTATTCGCTCTTTAGGTCAGTAAGTAGTTTTGAGTCAGCGAAGATAAGATGAGAGGAGAGGGAGGCTAGCATAGTAAGCCACTTGTTTTCATCAATCAGTGAGCGTGTTCTTGGTAGGCTGGAAAAGGCCTGTTTGATTCAATCTTCTACCAAAAGCCTAGTTTACGTTAGATCCAGAAAAGGGAAACATACGTCTAACTCACACTTGAGTCTTAAAGGTAGATGCTGTGGAGTTGTGGCCAATCTTCGGTTCAAAGTTGTAGTGACCGGTTTATGCCGGAAGTAAGACATGGAACAAGAAGGTATAGGTATCTTATTTATTCTTTTCTAGTTGTAGTAGGATTCCGTTCTAGTGAAGGGTAATTGTATACCGTTGCAGGTTAACGGAATTTGGCCTTGTTGTAGATAGCCCACTATAAATTTATAAAATGATTACAAATCAAGAAAGGCAATTTGAGTAGAAAAATAACATTTTATATATAACACATATCAATTAATGTTTTGTTGGGTTTTCATTTTGGTGCTGAAATGCTGGAAAAAGAGTTTTTGTCCGTATGGATGCTTACAGTAGTATGAGTCGTTCATTGCCATAGTTGCTGAGAAGATGGGTGGGTGCATTAGCCGGGAGAAGGTTGCACTGTGCGGTTCATATCAAGTCGAGGTAAACCACTTTATAGTGGTTTTAAAATGCTGCAGGCAGGATTAATGCTTATAATGCTGGAATTACTTCTTTATGGTATGTGCATGTTTGAATCACATCGGGGTAGACCAATGTATAGTGGGTTGCTTATCTATTCTTTTCTGTTAGTAGTGGAGAGTTCTAGTGAAGGATAATTGTATACTGTTGCAGGTTAACGGAATTTGGCCTTGTTGTAGACAGCCCACTATTAGTCATAAAATGATTATAAAATCAAGAAAAGCAATTTGAGTAGAAAAATAACATTTTATATATAACACATATCAATTAATGTTTTTTTACAATTGAAGTAATACATGAAGTACAGGTCCGACGGAGGTTAAAATGTTCATGGCAATAAAATGCTGAAAGAGAATTATTGCTTAGGAATTTGGGAGCGTGTAAGTAAGTAATATCTTTGATGTATTCGTTCCTAAGGTCAGTAAGTAGTTTTTGAGGGAGGGAAGAAGGAAAGAGGTAAGGGAAACGAGCGTAGTTGCCGCTTGACTAAGATCAAGGGGATATTAATTACTCTCTTCTCCTCGAGTCGGTCCGCCTGTCTATGCTTTATGTATCCGCTTTTTATATCTTCTTTTTGAATAACAGCAGCTCATTTGGGATTTCACACTTGTATTTGGTTCTGGACTTCCCATTGGCTGATAAATAAAATTCGCGTAGGCTCGTGAACTGGAAATTTAATATTTAATTAATTTTTATTTTTCAACCGGAACATCTGCGCGAACCTGGATGTGCACCGAAGACTTTTGGTCATTTGCTTTTTGTTCGTGAAAGTGCAAACATCCGGTCCCTCTCATTTGCCCTGTCGGTATCACCACAAGCTACAATATAAAAAATATTTTTATGGTATTAAATTGCAGCATAAAGATAATCTTACTAAAATTACAGTATTATTTTAATTAAATAAATAATTACGTGAAGAAATATAAGATTACGGTATCAACATTTAAATTTAATAAATTACGAAAATAATGTTTAAAAATGAAAAATATATAATAATGATTCTTACTATTAGGTTGTCACACACGAAATGAGGCACTTTGTAGGAAATGAATAAAACGCTTTTGAAATGCTAAATGACCTCGTGTTAACTCTCAAAACAGACTTCAAGTGGAATGACTTTATAGAATCTATAGCAAAAAAAACACACCTAAGAAAGTCGGTTCTTTGTGTAGGGCCAGGAAGATTTTCCTGTCTGAAACAATCCTGCACATATCTAAATCTACCATCCGCCTTTTCATTGAATACTGCTGCCATATCTGGTCGGGTGGTCCTGCTATCCACCTAGGTGTCCTTGACAAAATCCAACGGAGAATCTGTAATGTGATCGATCCCGACTTGGTAGCTGGGTTACAGTCACTTTCTCACCGGCGCAATGCAGCTTCCTTGTGTCTCTTCTACAAATATTTTCTCTATATCCGCTGCTAAGAAGGTAGGTTCTCTGTGCTTTTTTTCTTTAATCATATCATCCCAAGCATTTTGGTCATTTGCTTTTTGTTCGTGAAAGTGCGAACATCCGGTCCTTCGCTTTTGCTCGGTCGGTATCACCACAAGCTACAATATTAAAGATATTTTTGGGGTATTAAATAGAAGCATAAAGGTAAACTTACTAAAATTACAGTATAATTTTAATTAAATAAATAATTACGTTAAGAAATATAAGATTGCGGTATCAAAATTTAAATTTAATAAATTACGAAAATAATGTTTAAAAATGAAAAATATATAATAATGATTCTTACTATTAGGTTGTCACACACGAAATTAGGCACTTTGTAGGAAATGAATAAAACGCTTTTGAAATGCTAAATGACCTCGTGTTAACTCTCAAAACAGACTTCAAGTGGAATGACTTTATAGAATCTATAGCAAAAAAAACACACCTAAGAAAGTCGGTTCTTTGTGTAGGGCCAGGAAGATTTTCCTGTCTGAAACAATCCTGCACATATCTAAATCTACCATCCGCCTTTTCATTGAATACTGCTGCCATATCTAGTCGGGTGGTCCTGCTATCCATCTAGGTGTCCTTGACAAAATCCAACGGAGAATCTGTAATGTGATCGATCCCGACTTGGTAGCTGGGTTACAGTCACTTTCTCACCGGTGCAGTGCAGCTTACTTGTGTCTCTTCTATAAATACTTTTACGGCTTCTGCTCCGATGAACGTAGCTCACTGGTGTCCCCTATATATAAATTTACTCGAGCCACAAGATTAGCAAATAGGCCCCACCCTTTTACTGCGAAACCAATAAATTGTAAACGCAAATTCTAGTCCATCAGCTTCTTTTCTCGCACGTCCTGCCTGTGGAATTCCATTTCATTTACTTGCTTCTCCGACAGCTACAATCTCTAAGAATTTAAATGTAAAGTCAATAGTCATCTCCTATCTCAGTAACCTGCATCTTCTCTCTTTCATGCTCCTTTCTCCGTGTACTCCACTCTCATCAGTATTCTCATCCTTCTCTTACCCACTTCCTGACACCCCCTATAACCTGTCACTCTTTCTCTTAATTTTCCTTCTATGTAACACCCTGCAAATCAGTGGCAATAATATGCCTTACATGGGGGGGGGGGATATGATTATAAAAAAAACTTCTATAGTATTATAATGTGGATATAAAGTAGGGGATTGATTCTACATTACAGTCAATATCTAAACTGATTTCTCACTTTGTGGCCACAGTCATCCTTCTCGTACCCACTTTCTGACACCCCCTATAACCTGTCACTCTTTCTAATAACTTTTCTCCTATGTCACCCCCTGCAAAACAGTGGCAATAAAATGCCTTGCTTGGGGAGATATGATTATAAAAAAAAAATTCTATGCTATTATCATGTGAATATAAAGTCGGGGATTAATTCTATATTACAATCAATATATAAACTGATCCCTCACTTTATGGCCACAGTCATCCTTCTCGTACCCACTTTCTGACACCCCCTATAACCTGTCACTCTTTCTAATAACTTTTCTCCTATGTCACCCCCTGCAAAACAGTGGCAATAAAATGCCTTGCTTGGGGAGATATGATTATAAAAAAAAATTCTATGCTATTATCATGTGAATATAAAGTCGGGGATTAATTCTATATTACAATCAATATATAAACTGATCCCTCACTTTATGGCCACAGTCATCCTTTTTTGTACCCACTTCCTGACACCCCCTATAATCTGTCGCCCTTTCTCATAACCTTCCTCTTATGTAACCCCCTGCAAAACAGTGGCAGTAAAATGCATTACTTAGGTGGGGGGGATATGAATATAAAAAAATGCCTGCAAATTTTCGTTATCAAGACTGCATGGTCGTCAGTTTCTCTAATAACCCTAACGGAAGGGACTCTTTACTCGACCTTTGCTTTACTTCCATTGCAGGCTCCTGCACTACCAGGCAGCTCTGCCACCCTCGGAAACTCTTCCTCAACTTCAAGGCTCATCACTAGTACGAAATTTCTGAAACGATCTTCGTACTGTCCGATCCGTTGTGGATTCATCTCATCATGCTCTGCTGATATTGGCACTAGAAGAGAAGTAAACAAAGATCATGCCTTGTCATGTTTATAATTAATGCATCTAAGCTTCGAGAATATTTCTACCCAAAAAGAAGTTAAAAATTATTAAAGAGCAGACATTAATTATTATGGTTTTCTTGGGTAGAGTTAGCGCGGATTGAGATGTTGACGGAAGCTACGGCGTGGTCAGAGTTTCCGAGGGGGCAGAGCTGCCTGTTAGTGCAGGAGCCTGGAATGGAAGTAAAGCAAAGGTCGAGTAAAGAGTCCCTTCCGTTAGGGTTATTAGAGAAACACGTGGGGCAGTCCACCACTTGAGTTAGAGCTTCGGTTATTGAAAAATACATGGTGCGGACCCCAGCAAGGTCGGTGGCTGAGTTTTCAAGCCACTTGCCCACCCTTTTACAGTTAAACAAATAAGATGTAACCGTAAATTCTACTCCAACAGCTTCTTTTCTCGCGCTTCCCGCCTGTGGAACTCCCTTCCACAAGTCTGCTTTCCCGACAGCTACAATCTCCAGGTGTTTAAATGTAGGGTCAATAGACATCTGCTATCACTCTAACTCCCAATTTTTCTTAGAACACTCTCATCTACCCAACCCTCATTCTCGGTATCCTTACCCGCCTATCACCCACCGTCTGACATTTCCAATATTTAATCATCCTTTCTCCACTCTATGTAGCCCCCTGCGCAGTAGTGGCAGTGACATGCTTTGCTCGGGGTGAAAAAAAAATGTATGTCAAAATTCCCCGAATATATACTGTGAATACTATCTTTTCAATATACAGCATTTCTAACAATTCTTACCAACTCTTAACAATTCTCTCATTTTATTCTCTCTCTCTCTCTCTCTCTCTCTCTCTCTCTCTCTCTCTCTCTCCAGATTTTACTACTCTTTCCATTCCTCTTCTCTCCTCCCCATGTTTCTTAAAACTTTCTTTGCTTTCTCCTCTTTACATCTCTTTATATATTTCTTTTATTTTCTCAGCAGTTTCTATTCAGTTTTCATATATATATATATATATACTAGCATAGTATAGCCCGGCGTTGCTCGGGTGTAATGAAAGCTTTAAAACTAATCCATGGTTCTGAAGCTCAGACACAGCCTAAAGAATATTTGAAATAATAAATTAATTGCGACAATTTACGAATCGCACCTAATATATATACATATATATATATATATATATATATATATATATATATATATATATATATATATATACTAGCAGTATAGCCCGGCGTTTCTCGGGTGTAATGAAAGCTTTAAAACTAATCCATGGTTCTGAAGCTCAGACACAGCCTAAAGAATATTTGAAATAATAAATTAATTGCGACAATTTACGAATCGCACCTAATATATATATATATATATATATATATATATATATATATATATATATATATATATATATATTAGCAGTGTAGCCCGGCGCGGGTGTAATGAAAGCTTTAAAACTAATCTGGTCCTGGAGCTCAGACTCTTTGGACGTTGGCACGAAAGACTAAAAAGCAATAGTTGTTTCCAGTTAAAGTGAAACCGTAGACTGAAAGAAAAATGAATGGATGTAAGTCAAATTTTGATTTCCTGCTATCGATATCAAATAAGTTTTTTTCGTCGTAAACTAAATTTTGAAGGCTAAATAAGTCCTCTGAGTAAATGGTATCATAGCTGAGACTAAGAACTACAATTATACCGACTTAGAGCAAAACCTGAAGCAAAAACTAAAATAAAAGGGCTGAAAAAATACGGCCATACAGGCAGATAAACAGACACACACACACAAACATGTTGACTTATATATATATATATATATATATATATATATATACATTGTCGATTTTCTGCACTATTTCAAGAACTGCAACTTGGAAACCTCTGAATATCGTTTCTTATGTCTTTGTTTATAAGTGTATCAAATTTGATTAAAATCGGACCACTCCTTCTATAACCCGATTTTTTCGATTATCGATATTTATCGAGGGTACCTCGACACAAAACCTAACTAAGTACACCCGCATATGCCTATAGTACATCTGTGTAAATTTTCAAGAAAATCGGTTCAGCAGTTTCGGAGTCTATAGGTAACGGACACACAAACACACAGACCCATACACACAGAGACAAAGTTCTATTTATAAATCAGTTTATATATATATATAGTGTATCGAGGCAGCAAATAATTTTCTAAACATATACTCTTAAATATAAGAAACAATGAATGTATATTATGTTTAATCATGAGCCGTTCTAAACGTCGTATTTTGGCTTTGATTTCAGTTAAAAATAAAAACAAAATTCTTCAACATTCGGATAATTTTTTATTAGGTTGGTTCTAAGCTTTCGGCTCACATGAGCCATCTTCAGAGATCAGAGAACAATTAAACAACATTAAATCCAAACAACCTACACTTAATAAAATCACGTTTAAATAAAACATTACATTGCATCTGAATATATGGTTCTGCTGTCATTTCGTGCAATCACGCGGTGTGAACCGCATTGCAAATTTGCGAACTGCGTTTGTTATTTTTGGTAACTATTGCCGTTGCTTAGCGGAGGTTTATGTCAACACAAGATAAAATCGTCGCTGATGGTAGATGTTATTGTGTTACCGTCCTTATAACCTCTCTGAAGATGGCTTATGTGAGCAGAAAACTTAGAACAAACTTAATAAATAATTATCCAAATGTTGAAGAATTTTTGTCTTTATTTTCAACTGAAATTAAAGTCAAAATACGATGTTTAGAACGGCTCATGATTAAACATAATAGACATTCATTGTCTCTTATGTTTAACAATATATATATATATATATATATATATATATATATATTTATATTCATATGAATATATCAGCTCTATCACTGATATTGAGCGCTTTCAAATAAGTACCACGCATATATAATATATAAATAATACGATATGTATAACAAATTGCATATATATATATTTATATATATATATATACATACACATTTCACAGACACACATACACGCACATATATATATATATATATATATATATATGTGTGTGTGTGTGTGTGTGTGTGTGTGTGTGTGTGTGTGTGTGTGTGTGTGTGCGTGCGTATGCGTTTTCTTCTCTTCCGACCACAAGTGGAATCATTACATTGAGTCAATAGCTAAATCCACTGCTAGGAAGGTTGGGTCACTGTGTCGGGCCAGGAAGTTTTTTTTTCCGCCTGAATCCATCCTGCATATATACAAATCAACCATCCGCCCGTGCATGAAATACTGCTGTCATATATGGTCAGGCGCCCCCGCTGTTCATCTCAGTGTTCTCGACAGGCTCCAAAGGAGAATCAGTAATGTGACAGGTACCAACTTGACTCCAGCCACTTTCTCACCGTCGGGCGGTGGCTTCCCTCTGTTCTACAAACATTTTCGTGGCTTCTGCTCCGATTAACTTGGTGCCCCTGCCACATGAGCTTACTCGTGCAACCAGACTGGCAACTGCGTCCAACCCATTCACAGATAGATCAACCAAATGCAGACGACAATTCTACACCATCAGCTTCTTTTCTCACACTTCCCTCCTATGAAACTCCCTTTTATACATTTGCTTTTCTGACAGCTACAACCTCCAGAAATTTAAATGCAATGTCAATTCCCATCTCTTATCCATTGGCTCCAGTATTTTTTACATCACCCCGTGTATCTTGTTCTTTTCCTTTCTCTCTACCTTCGTAACTGTCTTCACACCTGTGTTCCCATCCTTCTCTTGCTCTTTCTCTGACACACCTTGTAACTAGTCCGTCTTTCACTTCACTCTCCTCCTGTCTAAACATTTACTCTTATGTAGCCCCCTGCGCATCAGTGGCAGTACTGCTTTGCTTGGGGTGAAACGATTAAAAAAAATTATATTTTTCTTTCTTGTATCAGTTTATCTCTCTCTCTCTCTCTCTCTCTCTCTCTCTCTCTCTCTCTCTCTCTCTTTCTTTCGTTTTCTTTCATCGCCCGGTTCACACTCCACCCACCTCTATTGAACAGGTGAGGAGGCTCATCCCTTGTTCCATGTTTAGGATGTGGTTTCCGGCTTTCTCTTTTCCAATCTTTTTACTTTGTTTTTTTTCCAATTGGAGTAGATAGACTAAACTATCGCCCGGTTCACACTCCACCCACGTCTAGTGAACAGATGAAGAGGATCATCCCTTGTTCCCTGTTTAGGATGTGGTTTCCGGCTTTCTCTTTTCCAATCTTTTCACTGTTACGTAGCCCCCAGCGCATCAGTGGCGTTACCGCCTTGCTCGGGGTGATACGATTAAAAAAAAAATTTCACTCCTTCTCTCTGTATTTCTTTCTTTTTCACCTGTCTCCTTTTCTTTTTCTCTTATAGGTCAGTCAGTCAAGTGCCATACATGATATACGCTTTGGGCGATCATGTCTCGAAAGAGACATGACTGACTGGGCAGAAGATTATCCCGCAGTATATTGCCATTACTTTTTGCGGTAGACTGGTTGCCAGCTAATATAGAACCAAATCTGTCCTGTTATTTAACCCATAACTGGAGGGAAGGTTATTGGCGCGTAAGTGAACGCAAGGAATTCAACTGAAGTTCGAACTTGGCTCCCGGATTTGTCGCTCTGAAGCGATATCCACTACACCGCAACGCGAATCCTCATATTTAAAAACTGTGGTATCCCCCCCCCCACTTCTCTTGTTTCTGTAGATTCATTTATTCATTATTTTTCTTCCTATCTCTGTCTGCTCTCTCTATCTCTCACTCACACTTGCACACCCTCTCTCCCCCTTCTTTCTTTTGAACTCTCTTACAATTAGTTCTTCTCTTTCGCTTTTCTTTTCTGTACTTTTTTTTCCAGGTTTTCATGTCTGTGTTACTGAGTCATTCTGCTCCCATGTTTCATATTAAGATGTACTTTGTATCCAAAAACCAAACGAAAAGAGAGAACCAGTTTTTATTTAGTTATGCCGCTTGAATTTAAAATAATGTCGCTTCTGAAAATTATAGGCTGGCAAAATGTCTTGAAATTCGTAGTTACGGGAAGTAAAAAAAAGAAAAAAAAAGTATCGCGTTTACAATTAGACATTCTACATGTTTTATTGTGCTGTAGCCATTTTGAGGATCTTTTCGTCTTTTTTTTTTTTTTTTTTTCTCAAACTCATACATGAAATAATAGAGGAAAGAATTTACAAACGACGCCAACGTTATTGACACAGAGAAGGTGATTTATGGGGAGATGGGTGAGATTCAAGAAGAAGCAAAAGAGAAGGAGCTGTATAAAGAGATGCCTTAATATGCCATTTTGTTTGTATTTGGCCTGATATTTCTATCTCAGAGAAACGAGAAGTTCTTCAAAATCTATAGACTTTAATGAAAGCTTGTATAAAGAGACACATGAATAAATTCAGGATTTGAACATTGGCGACCACAACCTCAACAATATCCGACACACGGATGACACGCTGCTGATAGCAGACACGAAAAGGAAAATGCAGGACCTTCTACAAAAGTTAGCAAAAGAAAATGAAAAGAAAGGGTTGAACATAAACCTAAAGAAAACTGAATGCATGTTCATCAACAAAAAAGGAGACCAATATGCCAACCGCAAGTTGGACAATCTAAAATAAAGCAAGTAAAAAAATTCAAATACCTGGGAAGTGTTTTGACAGAGGATGGAAAGTGCGACATGGAGATCCAAAGACGCATTGGCATGCCAAAGCTAGCCAGAGTACTCCTTCAAAACAAAGAAAAGAGTGTTGCATTCATTCTGAACTGTGAGTATCAAATTTTCCAAGCCCTTCTTCCTCATTATGTGCCATAGAAATTTCAATCGTCTTTCTGTGATGTCAAGTATTAGTTTCTCTTTGTTGTTTTCATTTTCTTTAAAACATCGTCGTTGCCCACATATTCAGTTCATGGTATCCTCAGCATCCTTCTGTAGAAACATATTTCTGTTGTTTCAAATAATTTTTGAGAAGCTTGTCTAGCATTCACTGACATACAGGAGGACAGATATTACATAGCAGTTCAGTGTTATTTTCTTTGTTTCCAACGAAAAAAAATTTTTCTGTTGTTTAATACTCTGCTTAGTTTTTAAAAAGTACTTTGACATACTCGGATTTCAGGGTCACATTTTCCGTCCTCTAATAAAAAACTTTCCAGATATTTAAATTTCCGCACTTTTTTCTTAAAGGACAGCATAAACCTCAATAAAACTGGATGTATGGTCATAAGTAAAAAGAGGAGACCAATATGCCAACTGCAAGTTGAAGAATCTAAAATAAAACAAGTAAAAAAATTCAAATACCTGGGTAGTGTTTTGATAGAAGATTGAAAAATCGAAATGTATATCCACAAAGACGCATTTCAGAAGCTAACCAGAGTACTTAAAGACATGACAATCTCATTAGAAACAAAGACAAGAGTGCTATATTGCTATGTGATATCTGTCCTTCTGTATTTTTTTAAAATCGTATCACCCCGAGCAAGGCGGTAACGCCACTGATGTGCAGGGGGCTACGTAAGAGTGAAAAGATTGGAAAAGAGAAAGCCGGAAACCACATCCTAAACATGGAACAAGGGATGAGCCTCTTCACCTGTTCAGTAGACGTAGGTGGAGTGTCAAACCGGGCGATAGTTTAGTCTGTCTACTCCAATTGAGAAAAAAAAAAATAATAATAAAAAGAAAAGTGAAAGGATTTGAAAAGAGAAAAGAGAAAGCCGGAAACCACATCCTAAACAGGGAACAAGGGATGAGCCTCTACAGCTGTTCAGTAGACGTAGGTGGAGTGTCAAACCGGGCGATAGTTTAGTCTGTCTACTCCAATTGAGAAAAAAAAAATAATAATAAAAAGAAAAGTGAAAGGATTTGAAAAGAGAAAAGAGAAAGCCGGAAACCACATCCTAAACAGGGAACAAGGGATGAGCCTCTACACCTGTTCAGTAGACGTGGGTGGAGTGTCAAACCGGGCGATGGAAGTGAATGTTGGACGATCTCATCAAAGATGAAGGAGAGGCTTGAGGCAACAGAAATATGGTTTTACAGAAGGATACTGAGGATACCATGGACGGAGCACGTGTGCAACGATGAGGTGTTGGAATGGATGCAAGCGAGAAGAAAACTGATAAATACCAGGAAGAGACAAATGATGTTCCTGGGATACGTAATTAGAAAGGAAGGCATGGAGAACTTGATACACACAGGTCGGATAAATGGAAGGAGAGACAGGGAAAAGCAGTGCGAGACGTACTTGTTAGGTCTGAGCAAATGGTTGACGGTTGCTTAGAATAGCTTAGAAGAGGTACGAAGAGAAAAATTATTGAGAGCGACAAGAGACAAGGCCAAGTGGAAGTCCATGATCGCCTACGTCCTGAAGGGACACGGCACATGAAGAAGAAGAAATAAAACTAAAAGCATTCCTGTGTAGCTAATCAGTAATGAGAAGAGGTGGAATCATAACTAATCAGAATTTGATAAACAAATCAGAAATTATAAAATGGATATAAAGTGGGGGATCAATTCTCTATTATAGTCAATATGTAAAGTGATCCCTCACTTTGTGCCCATGCTAATTTCTATCCATTTATATTCTAGATATATGGGCTTGAGAAAATGGATTGCAGAGCAGGGTTTGAGAGAGAAACGAAGAGGAAAAATTATTGAGAGAGACAAGAAGCAGAGCCAAGAGGAAGTCCATGATCGCCTACGTGCTGAAGGGACACGGCACACGAAGAATAAGATTTGACCTGATATTTTTTATCTTATAGAGAAAATCTTCAAAATTTAAGGATTTTATAGACGGCCACTATAATGAGAGACAAAAATAATTCTTCATTCATTCGCATGTCTGATGTTTGTATCTTAGAAGAGACATTTTTCAAAAGTATCTATCTATCTATCTATCTATCTATCTATCTATCTATCTATCTATCTATCTATCTATCTATCTCAGTCTGTCCATATCTATCTATCTATCTATCTATCTATCTATCTATCTAGTCTATCCTATCTATCTATCTATCCTATCTATCTATCTATCTATCTATCTATCTATCTATCTATCTCAGTCTGTCCATATCTATCTATCTATCTATCCATATCTATCTATCTATCTCAGTCTATCCTATCTATCTATCTATCTATCTATCTATCTATCTATCTATCTATCTATCTATCTATCTCAGTCTGTCCATATCTATCTATCTATCTATCTATCTATCTATCTATCTATCTATCTATCTATCTATCTATCTATCTATCTCATCTATCCATATCTATCTATCTCATCTGTCCTATCTATCTATCTATCTATCTATCTATCTATCTCAGTCGGTCCATATCTATCTATCTATCTATCTATCTATCTATCTATCTATCTATCTATCTCAGTCTGTTCGTATCTATCTATCTATCTATCTATCTATCTATCTATCTATCTATCTCAGCCTGTTCATATCTATCTATCTATCTATCTATCTATCTATCTATCTATCTATCTATCTCAGTCTGTCCTATCTATCCTATCTATCTATCTATCTATCTATCTATCTATCTCAGTCTGTCCATATCTATCTATCTATCTATCTATCTATCTATCTATCTATCTATCTATCTATCTATCTCAGTCTGTCCATATCTATCTATCTATCTATCTATCTATCTATCTATCTATCTATCTATCTATCTCAGTCTGTCCATATCTATCTATCTATCTATCTATCTATCTATCTATCTATCTATCTATCTATCTCAGTCTGTCCATATCTATCTATCTATCTATCTATCTATCTATCTATCTATCTATCTATCTATCTCAGTCTGTCCATATCTATCTATCTATCTATCTATCTATCTATCTATCTATCTCTCTATCTATCTATCTATCTCAGTCTGTTCGTATCTATCTATCTATCTATTTATCTATCTATCTATCTATCTATCTATCTATCTATCTATCGTTTTTTTCATATCTATCTATCTATCTATCTATCTATCTATCGTTTTTTTCATATCTATCTATCTATCTATCTATCTATCTATCTATCGTTTTTTTCATATCTATCTATCTATCTATCTATCTATCGTTTTGTTTCATATCTATCTATCTATCTATCTATCTATCTATCTATCTCAGTCGATTTCTATCTATCTATCTATCTATCTATCTATTTATCTATCTATCTATCTGTCTTTTAGAATTTCTAAAAGCAACAAAATTATATAACAAAACATAAGATAGCTGAAAAGATTGACAAAAAAGGACTACAAATAAACTGCAAGAAAACCAAATGCATGGTCAACGGTAAAAAGAGCAGCCCAAAATGCCAAATAAAGATGGGAAATCAAGCAGGTACAAAAATTTAAATACCTAGAAAGTGTTCCGACTGAGGATGGGAAGTGCGACACAGAGATCCAAAGGCGAATTGGCATGGCGAAGGAGAAAGAGGCGATCCAGAAGCTGAGTAAAGTAATAAGAGAAAGGAAAATTTCACTAGAAACAAAGAAAAGGAATACTAGATTGGTATGTGATGTCGGTTCTTCAATATGGCAGTGAATGTTGAACAATATAATCAAAGATGAAGGAAAAACTGGAAGCAACTGAGATGAATATAAAGTAGGGGATCAATTCCATATGACAATCAATATATAAACTGACCCCTCACTTTGTGGCCACAGAAGATTCTAACATTTATATTCCTGAGATCCAAAAGCACAAGAATGTATTAAGTATTAAGAAACGGGACAATTTCGCTAGAAACAAAGAAGACAGTACTGGATTGCTATGTGATGTCGGTTCTTCAATATGGCAGTGAATATTGGACAATATCATCAAAAATGAAGAAAACACATGAAGCAACCGAAATGTTGTTCTACAGAAGCATACTGGATATAAAGTGGGGGATCAATTCCATATTACAATCAATATATTAACTGACCCCTTACTTTGTGGTCACAGCAGTTTCTATACATTTATATTCCTGAGATCCAAAATCACAAGGATGCATTCCAGAAGTTGAGTAAGGTATTAAGAGACAGGACAATTTCGCTAGAAACAAGGAAGACAGTACTGGATTGCTATGTGATGTCCGTTCTTCAATATGGCAGTGAATGCTGGATAATATCTTCGAAGACGAAGAAAAACTTGAAGCAGCTGAAATGTGGTTCTACAGAAGGATGCTACGGATATCATGGAAGGAGCATGTGAGCAATGATGAGGTTTTGGAAATGATGGAAACGAAAAGGAAATTAATAGTGAGCATCAGAAGAGACAGCTAAAGTTCCTGAGACATTCAATGAGGAAGGAGGGCTTGGAGAACCTGATACTAACAGGCTAGAGGAAAAAAGAGACAGGGGAAAGCAGCGGATAACATATTTGAGGGTCTGATCAGGTGGATGACAGAACGGGGTTGCGTGGTGTCGCAGGAGAAGTGGGCTCGAAGCCACCAGGAATAGGGAGACGTGGAAAGCCATGATCGCTTACGTCCGGAAAGGACAAGGCACAAAGAAGAAGAAGAAGAAGAAGAAGAAGAAGTACTTTATAGACAGTCTGTATAAACCGATACAACAATAATAAATTTATTTTAACCCTCTAGGGCCATTCGTATCATATTTGAAAAAGTATTTCCCTATAAGGAAACATTTGGTATTTCCCTATAAGGAAACATTTGGTATTTCCCTATAAGGAAACATTTGGTATTCATTGACTGAGCAGTCAGTACTGCTTTCATTTGAAATTTATAAAATATTTCTCTTAAAAAATTTTTCAGGAAAATATTTCTTTCAAGGCTTGTTTTCATACTGTATCAACTTATTAGCAAGAAGGCCAAAATGGTGCAACAAATCTTGCGTGTTTGCTTGTCCACCATAAATTCTTTATACAATTCTTCGGTAATTCCACCAAATGTCCATCTTCTGTAATAAGATGAGCGTAACGTTTGGCTTTCTCCAAAACCTCCGTCATGTTGATTATACACTCTGTGGAGAATTTCCAGCAAGAGGGCGATTCCCCAGCCGCTCTATCTACGTTTCTGCTTTTACTGGGGTTTTTTTTTTGAGGGGCTCTCATTATTTTCACAATTTCCAAGTCTCTTCATATATATATATATATATATATATATATATATATATATATATATACACTACCGGCCATAATTATTAAGTTACTCCAGTTTTTTAAAAGAAATTATGTGTTCCATACTATTTTTAGTATTTATTGCCAAATGAAAATTGAATGGTTCTTTTGTTGTTATCATTACTTTGCAAAATTTTACAAGGCAAGGAAGCAAAGTTGAACTCGTTCGAATCACCCTAAATTTTCTTCATTCTTTCATTGATGAAACTGCAATATAGGTAATTATTAAATATTTATAAATTCTTTTGATGCACATGTTATTGTGCAGTATTAATAAAAGAACTATTTTATTTTCATTTACAATTATTCACCCGGCAATAAATACAAAAATTGGTATAAAATACATCGATTTTTAAGACACTAGGGTGGCCTAATAATTATGGCCGGTAGCACACACACACACACACACACACACACACACACACACACACACACACACACACACACACACAAATATATATATATTCTTTTGATATTCTTTGTTATTATTTATCTGTCTCTCATCCTCTCTCTTCTCTCTCACTTTCCCCTCTCTCTCTGTCTTTATATATATATATATATATATATATATATATATATATATATAAATTCATCAATTTGTGTCGAACTCCAGAGGCCTACTTCTCTGGGCAGCAAGAAGACAGGTGACCAGTCTGCCCATATTTCTAGCAAGTTGATATACAATCAGACTCAACGACCGGCATTATCTGGCCCTCCACGTCCAGACAGTTGGGAATGGAGATAAAGGCATTACGGTTTATCATGATCTTGAAAATCCACCACCGCTCAAGTCGTCGGATAAAGCACTGAGTATCCGCCCAATTGTGATGAAATAAGCAGCCAGGTGCTCACTCATGACATGAGGAGGAACTTCGTATACAGTTAATTGGTCCTCCGTCTTCCTCCATTATCAGTTTCCACGATGTAATCTTTAGTTATGAGGTCACGACTGCAAGCGTCCTCACAGTCAGCAGGTGGTGGCAACAGTACGTCCCACTCCTTTCAATCACTCTTTCGGGTTGACCCTCATAGAAGTCAAAGTCTTGGTCATAGTTTCTTTTTTGGTGCAACAAATCTTGCGTGTTTGCTTGTCCACCATAAACAGACACAATTCTTTTTGCAATTCTTCTGTAATTCCATCAAATGTCCATCTTCTGTAATAAGATGAGTGTAACGTTTGGCTTTCTCCAAAACCTCCGTCATGTTGATTATAGACTGTGGAGAATTTCCAGCAAGAGGGCGATTCCCCAGCAGCTCTATCTACGTTTCTGCTTTTACTGTTTTTTTTTTGTGTTTTTTTTTTTTTTTTTTTGGAGGGGGCACTCATTATTTTCAATATATCAGTGTTTTCGTCATTATCGGCCACCATACTTTTCCGCTTTTTATTTCATTATCGTTTGTAACATTTTTCGGTTGATCTTCTGGTGGAACTGATTTCAAGCCAAGTAGGTTTTTTTTTTTATAACAGACCGATTTTTGTCGGTCATATTTGCTCGTTTGGCCTACTTTCAGGAATATATATTTTTTAGGCACACCACAGAAACAGGGGAGAAAATAAAATAAAAAATTACTTTCACGAAGAGACAAACAATAAATAAAAACGGTAATTTAACGATACAAGAAATAAAAAAGACAGAACAATGAAGAAATTATTAACGTAAAGACGTAATGAATTACGCTGGATTCTTTGGTCCCAGAGGAAACGAAAGAGCAGACAAGATCATTTAACATCAACATTAGTGATATAAAAGTACCCCACACAGATTACAAACCTCTAATCAACAACTTTATTACGACCAAATGGCAAGAGTTGTGGAACTCCTACAAAAATAACAGACTCTACAAAATTAAACCCATCCTCAAAGAATGGATAGAAGTTAAAATTTCCAAAAGGAAATTGTCAAGAAGAGAAGAAGTAGTAATGACTAGACTTCAAATAGGCCACAACGCTGTCACCCATTCACACCTTATAAAAGGTGAGGGGGCACCAATTTGCATTCCATGTCAGGAGCTTTACACAGTGAAACAGATACTAACAAGCTGCATAGATCTTGAACAAATGCGACTAAGATATTATGAAGAAAACAATCTGAAAGACATCTTCAACAAAGCTGACCAAAATGACCTTTTAGAATTTCTAAAAGCAACAAAATTATAAAACAAAATATAATTGCAAAAGAAGATAGATTATAACCATCACACATCAAATCATAGCACCTCGACTTATATCTCGACAGAAATAGACTAACAAAATATGCACAAGCAGTAAGCAAAAACCAAACAAATTCTTCAGCATTAAATAGCCCAAAAGGGTAGATATACTGGTAAAACAAACAACTAAAATATCTATCTATCTATCTATCTATCTATCTATCTATCTATCTATCTATCTATCTATCTATCTATGCCAGTCTGTTCATTATCTATCTATCTATCTATCTATCTATCTATCTATCTATCTATCTATCTTTTAGAATTTCTAAAAGCAACAAAATTATATTACAAAATATCATTGCAAAAGAAGATAGCATATAACGATCACACATCAAATCACAATACCTCTACTTATATCTCGACAGCAATACTCACAAAGGTTCAACAAGCAGTCAACAAAAACCAAACAAATTCTTCAGCATTAAATGACCCAAAAGGGCAGATATGCTGGTAAAACAAACAACTAAACTAAAATAAAGTTATAATATTATATATAATTCAATAATAAAAAAAAACTAGGTTTACCAGTAACGACAAAGAATTTAATGAAATAAAACAAACGCAATTAAACATTATGTTTTCTTAGTTAAAGGTAGGACACCTTGTAGGAATGTAAATGAGGAATTATTTTTGTCAAAGATTAATCCCCCCCCTCCCCGTTTTTTTTAATCATATCACCCCGAGCAATGCGGTAACGCCACTGATGTGCACTGGGGTACGTAAAAGTGAAAAGACTGGAAAAGAGAAAGCCGGAAACCACACTCTAAAAAGGGATCAAGGGACGAGCCACTTCACCTGTTCAATAGACGAGGGTGGAGTGTGAACCGGGCGATAGTTTAGTCAATATACTCCAATTGAAAAAAAAAAAAAAAAAACAGAAAAAGGAGTGAAAATCCCCCATTAATTATTACTTAATAATATAGTACATTTCTTCCCCCTCTAGCGATGAGATAAATAATAGATTGGGTTCTATAGCCTTAGCTGGCAACCAGTATATTGCAGAAAGCAATGGCAATAATGCGGTGAAATCTTCTGCACAGTAAGTCATGTCTCTTTCGAGACATGAAGCTCAAGCCTATATCACGTATGGCACTTAACTAAGGCAAAATGGTTTTATTAGTTAAATTTATTATTTTTTAAGGCCATTTAGCTCCTTTCACCAAAATTCTGCTCTCAAAAGTAAAATAAAAAAATGTAATAAAACTATGACATTATTTACTTAGATAAGTAATATAATATAATATAAGTAATATAATATATATAAGTAATATATATAAGTCATATATATAAGTAATATAAAATATATAAGTAATAAAATATGAGTAATATAAGATATATAAGTAATATATATAAGTAATATATAATATATAAGTAATATAATATAATATAAGTAATATAATATATATAAGTAATATACAATATATAAGTAATATATTGTAATATAAGTAATATAATATATATAAGTAATATATAATATATAAGTAATATATAATATATAAGTAATATATAATATATAAGTGATATATAATATATAAGTAATATAATATAAATAATATAATATATATAAGTAATATGTATAAGTAATATATAATATATAAATAATATAATTTAAGTAATATAATATAAGTAATATATATAAGTAATATAATATAAGTAATATAATATAAGTTATATATATATAAGTAATATATAATATATAAGTAATATAAGTCATATAATATATATGTAAGTAATATATATAAGTAATATATAATATATAAGTAATATAATATATATAAGTAATATATATATAAGTAATATATAATATATAAATAATATAAGTCATATAATATATATGTAAGTAATATATATAAGAAATATATAATATATAAGTAATATAATATAATATAAATCTTATAATATTTATAAGTAAGATATAATATATAACTAATATAAGTAATATAATATATATAAGTAATATATATAAGTAATATAATATATATAAGTAATATAATATAAGTAATATAATATATATATAAGTAATATAATATAAGTAATATAATATATATAAGTAATATATATAAGTAATATATAATATATAAGTAATATATAATATATAAGTAATATGATATAAGTAATATAATATATATAAGTAATATATAATATATAAGTAACATAAGTAATATAATATATATAAGTAATATAATATATATAAGTAATATATATAAGTAATATATAATATATAAGTAATATAATATAATATAATATATATAAGTAATATAAGTCATATAATATATAAGTAATATAATATAATATAAATCTTATAATACTTATAAGTAATATATATAAGTAATATATAATATATAAGTAATATAATATATATAAGTAATATATATATAAGTAATATATAATATATGAATAATATAAGTCATATAATATATATGTAAGTAATATATATAAGAAATATATAATATATAAGTAATATAATATAATATAAATCTTATAATATTTCCCGTGTATTGAATATTGCTGCCATATCTGGTCGGGTGCCCCTGCTGCTCTCCTTGGGCTTCTTGACAAAATACAAAGGAGGATCTGTAACGTGGTTGATACTAACTTGGCAGACCGGCTGCAGCCGCTCTCACACCGGCGTGATGTAGCTTCCCTGTGCCTCTTCTACAAGTACTTTCATGGCTTCTGCTCCGATGAGCTTAGATCACTGGTGCCGCCCAAGCACGAATTTACACGAGATACTAGATTAGCAACTAGGTCCCACCCTTTTACAGTTAAACAAATAAGATGTAACCGTAAATTCTACTCCAACAGCTTCTTTTCTCGCGCTTCCCGCCTGTGGAACTCCCTTCCACAAGTCTGCTTTCCCGACAGTTACAATCTCCAGGTGTTTAAATGTAGGGTCAATAGACACCTCCTATCACACTAACTCCCAACTATTCTCACAACACTCTCATCTACCCAACCCTCATTCTCGGTATCCTCACCCGCCTATCACCCACCCTCTGTTATGTCCTATATTTAACCAGCCTTTCTCCTCTCTACGTAGCCCCCTGCACAGTAGTGGCAGTGACATGCCTTGCTCGGGGTGAAACGCTTATAAAAAAAAAAAAAAAAAAAAAAGTAAGATATAATATATAAGTAATATAATATATATAAGTAATATATATAAGTAATATATAATATATAAATAATATATATAAGTAATATAATATAAGAATATAATATAAATTGAGAATATTGTAATCAGAAGAAGAATGATTTGAATAAGAAATATTTTTAAAATATTTCAAAGACTTGTAGATGTTCTTCTTCTTCTTCTATGTGCTCTGTCCCTTCAGGACGTAGGTGATCATGGTTCTTCACGTCTCCCTATCCCTTGTGGCTCTTAGTATGTTTGCTCCTCTTACACCTCGACAACCCCGTTCCTTCATCCATCTGATCAGGCTCTGCAAATATGTCATCCCCTGTCTTCCTCTGTCTCTTTTCCCCCTCTATCTGGCCAGTCAGTATCAGGTTCTTCAAGCTCTCCTTCCTCACTGCGTGTCCCAGGAACTTTAGTAGTCTCTTCCTGATGCTCAGTATCAATTTCCTTTTTGTTGCCATTCTTTCCAACGCCTCATCGTTGCTTGCATGCTCAGTCCACGATATCCGCAGCATCCTTCTGTAGAACCACATTTCCGTTGCTTCCAGTTTTGTCCTCATTTTCGATGATATTGTCAAGCATTCACTGCCGTATTGAAGAACTGATATAACATAGATATCCAGCACTCTTTTCTTAGTTTCTAGTGAAGTTTTTAACCCAAAACCGAAAAGTTTAATACGAATCATCTAACCATCGTATCTTTAAAATAATTTTTATTTTATTAATTCTTTTTTTTTTTTTTGCATTTGAAGATTTTTTTGTGTGGTAATTTCTATGTTCGAATTCCAGTTGAATCCATTGTATTCACTTAGGCGCAAATACCCTTGGGAAAGGTATTAATCCGTCTCTTCCTTCTAATTATGGGTTAAATAGCAGGACGGATTGGGTTCTATAGCCTTGGTCGGCAACCAGTCTACCGCAGAAAAAAATGGCAACCTACGGCGGGATAACTTCTGCCCAGTCAGTCATGTCTCTTTCGAGACATGATCGCTCAAGCGTGTATCACGTATGGCACTTAAATGATGAATTTCTATGTGTACATTAAAAGCTCATATATTTCACGGTTTTTCTCCTTACAAGATAAAAATTTTGGACAATTTTATCACTTCCGATCTCCATACTCTTATCTTATCACGCATCTGTCAAGCTGTCATCAAATTTCAAATACGGGAGAAAGGTCAGAAAGTTCAACTCTGTGTCTAAGAAATAGTTTTATTCCAAATTTCATGCTAGAAATAAGTGATATTTGTGTAAATCAGATTAATTTGATATTATATTCGCTAATTTTCATAAAAAAAGTGTCACAGATGTATATTTTATTTTTGCAAACTTTTTAAAACCGACTATTAACTTTTGTTTGCTAATTTGTCCATCGCTCAGAAATGGAAGAAAAATTGAAAAATTTTAAAAAATCTCAAGTTTTTAGATTACAATGAATATAATTTCTGTTTAAAATACGCCAGAGCATTTTGTTTGTTGGAAATAATAAATTTAATTATTTAGCGTTAAGTTCAAACTAAAATAAAAGTATCAAAAATTTTTTTTATTTTTAAAGATTCGGTTTAAAAGTTAAAAAATGAGTGGCGGTCAGTCAGTCAGCTAAGTGCCATACGTGATACACGCTTGGGCGATCATGTCTCGAAAGAGACATGACTGACTGGGCAGAAGATTATTCCGCAGTAGGTTGCCATTGCTTTCTGCGGTAGACTGGTTGCCGATCAAGGCTATAGAACCCAATCTGTCCTGTTATTTAACCCATAACTGGAAGGAATAGACGGATTAATACCTTTCCCAAGGGTATTTGCGCATAAGTGAATGCAAGGAATTCAACTGGAATTCGAACTCGGCTCTCCGATTTCTCGTTCCGAGCCGATATCCACTGCGCCACAACGCACATATTTTAAAAGAATATTTTTTGAAAAAATGTCAGTCATCTATCTTCTGCAACGTCACTTATTAGCTAGAAGCCCAAAATAAGGCAAAGTGTGATTCATTTTCAAAGGAGAATAACTTTACGCGATGGTTTTGAAAAAAAAGGAAAAAATCCATAAATATTTAGAAGACCAGGTCAGGTGAAATAAAATAATTAAAAAAAAAAATAAAAAATAAAAAAGAGACAGAGAGAGAAAGAGAGAGACAATATGGGAAGAGGCGGTTCGTCCTCAATGCTATTATGTTTCCCGCCAAAGAAATATTTGATGGACGTCTCCCTTAGCAACGGCCGACAATCAAAGGACAGCGCCTTTTTGTCGTTTGATGGTTTCTCTGCTTCTTGCAATCAACCGTGTCAGCATTATTAAAACCAGGGCTTATTATTATTATTATTATTATTATTATTATTATTATTATTATTATTATATAAGAAATGACGCAGACATGACAAGGACTTCAATTTCAAACGATAGTCTTTTGTACTTTTATTTCTGCAAAAAAAGAAAAAGATATTGCGTGCAGTCGTGATTACAAAATATTCGGATGTTTGCCATCATAGATTACTATATATATATATATATATATAGCGGGGGATAGAGACGTTTTTCTCTATCTTACCTTCGGATTTCGTAAGGAGAAGATATATTTGTCCGTAACAATGCGTTTATATCTAAAAGTATTTCCTGATTTGGACATGTCTTTTATCTAAACACAATTCCTTTAATCTATCTATCTATCTATCTATCTATCTATCTATCTATCTATCTATCTATCTATCTATCTATCTATCTATGCCAATCAGTTCATTATCTATCTATCTATCTATCTATCTATCTATCTATCTATCTGTCACTTCGACTATCTATCTATCTATCTATCTATCTATCTATCTATCTATCTATGCCAATCTGTTCATTATCTATCTATCTATCTATCTATCTATCAATCTATCTATCTATCTATGCCAATCTGTTCATTATCTATCTATCTATCTATCTATCTATCTATCTATCTATCTATCTATCTATCTATCTAAGCCTGTTGTCAATTTCTTCACGATCTATCTATCTATCTATCTATCTATCTATCTATCTATCTATCTATCTATCTATCTATCAATCTGTTCCAATCTGTTCATCTATCTATCTATCTATCTATCTATCTATCTATCTATCTATCTATGCCAATCTGTTCATTATCTATCTATCTATCTATCTATCTATCTATCTATCTATGCCAATCTGTTCATTATCTATCTATCTATCTATCTATCTATCTATCTATCTATCTATCTATCTATCTATGCCAATCTGTTCTTATCTTATCTATCTATCTATCTATCTATCTATCTATCTATCTATCTATCTATCTCAGTCACTTCGTATCTATCTATCTATCTATCTATCTATCTATCTATCTATCTATCTATCTATACACCAATCATTTACAAGTTTCGCGTATCAGAATTTACAACATTTGTAACGACCCACGTTGTGAATTTGTATCGTCATTAGCTTTGCTTAAACCCATGAACTGTTTTCCATCAAACAATAATCGACATGTTACGTAATAAAAACCATTTAACGCGTTACATGCTGTGGGTTTATTTCTCACCAGTTTGACTTCTTACGAACGATGACTTTTCTCAATAAATATACAACTTTTCGCATCGTTGCTAAGGGGTTTATTTCTTACAATGAACCTCATTTTTTATTTTTTATTTACTAAATATTTTCCTAATACGAGATATTCTCAAGGTAGCCACTCAGTTATCCAGTTAAGTGTCATACGTCATACACGTTTGGGTGATCATGTCTCGAATGAAACATGACTTACTGTGTAGAAAAGTTTCTCATAGTAGGTTGCTTTTAATTTCTGCAGTACGATGGTTGCCAGCCGATGTTATTGAACCTACTCTGTCCTATTATTTAACCCATGTCTAGAGGGAGAAGAGGTGGATTAATAACTTTCTCGGGGGAATTTGTGCATAATTGAATGTAATGAATTCAACTGAAATTCGAACCCGGCTCCCCGATTTCTTGTTCTGAGTAGTTTCCACTGCACCACGACACATATTATCAATGTAGAGGGTTACGAAATAAAGTTGTACCATTGACATCTACAGTTTCAATTTCTCTGTGATGCAAAAAGGTATATTGGGACAGCAAAAGATGCTTTTCAGAAGTCAAGTCAATCAAATAGAAGGAAAAATATAATCTCTGTTAATCTAAACTCATTTATAAATAAAATTTTGTCTGTGTGTGTGTCCGTTACCTATAGACTCCGAAACGGCTAAATCGTTTTTTTTTAATTTACAGTTGTACTATAAGCGTCTGCGAGTGTTCTTAGATAGGTTCTGTGTCGAGGAACCCCAGATAAATATCGAAAATCGATAATCGAAAAAATCGGGTTATAGAAGCAGTGATCCGATTTTAATCAAATTTCATACACTCATAGACAAAAACATAAGAAACGATATTCAGAAGTTTCAAGGTTGCAGTTCTTACAATAGTGCAGAAAATCCATAATATATATATATGAAAGGCAAGATGTTTGTGTGTGTGTCTGTTTATCTGCCTGTATGTCTGTATTTTTGTCAGCCCTTTTATTTTAGTTTTTGTTTTGGGTTTGACTCTAAGTAGGTATAATTGTAGTTCTTAGTCTCAGTCATGATACCATTTACACAGAGAACTTATTTAACCTTCAAAATTCAGTTTACAACGAAAAAAACTTCTTTGATATCGATACCAGGAAATCAAAATTTGACTTATATCCATTCATTTTTCATTCAGTCTACGGTTTCGCTTTAACTTGAAACAAAGAATAGAGTTCTGAGTTGTCAGTTTTTCAATATGGCAGTGAATGTTGGACAATATCATCGAAGAAAAAAAAACTTGAAGTAGCGGAAATGTGGTTCTACAGAAGGATGCTGCGGATATCATGGACCGAGCATATGAGCAATGACGAGGTTTTGGAAAGGATGGATACGAAAAGAAAATTAATACTGAGCACCAGGAAGAGACAACTGAACTTTCTGGGACATGCATTGAGAAAGGAGGGCTTGGACAACCTGATACTAACAGGCAAGATAGTGAGAAAAAGAGACAGGGGAAAGCAGTGGATGACATATTTGAAAGCCTGAGCAGGTGAATGACAGAATGGCGGTTTGCGTGGTGTAACAGGAGAAAGCGTGCTAAGAGCCACCAAGGATAGGGAGATGTGGAAAGCCATGATCGCCTACGTCCTGAAAGGACAGGGCACATAGAAGAAGAATATATATGCCAAATGTTTATAAGAAATTATAATGTGGGTATAAAATAGGGGATCAATTCTCTATTATAATCAATATATAAACTGATCCCTCATTTTGTGGCCATGCTTTTTTCTATACATTTATATTCTAGATTTATGGGCTTGAGCTAGCGGATGACAGAACGGCGGTTGCATGGTGTAACAGGAGAAGGCGTGCTAAGAGCCACCAGGGATAGGGAGACGTGGAAGGCCATGATCGCCTACTTCCTGAAAGGATAGGGCACATAGAAGAAGAAGACTTATATTCGTACACATTCGTACATGATTCTTTCATACACATACATTCATACATGATTATCTCACGTTATTTAAAATAGAAAACTGTTCCATCACTTAACCTCTTTACTGACTCATAAACGCACACATTCATAACTGATTCTCTCATTTTATTTAAAAAGAAAATTCGTTCCATCACTTGACAGTTGTATACAATACTTGTTACGTATTTTGAACGAAAATGTATTTCATCAGTGTCATTCACACGGAACGAAAAATCGGGGAGCCGAGTTCAATTCCAGTTGAATTCCTTGCATTCACTTACGCGCAAATACCCTTGGAAAAAGTATTAATCCGTCTCTTCCTTCCAGTTATGGGTTAAATAACAGGACAGATTGGGTTCTATAGTCTTGGCTGGCCACCAATCTACCGCAGAAAGCAATGGCAAATTACTGCGGGATAATCTTCTGCCCAGTCAGTCATGTGTCTTTCTAGAAAGCGTGTATCACGTAAAGCACTTAACTGACTGACTGAATATAATAGTTGGAAACATGATTAAGACTTCCAGTGGGCATAAAGTGGGGGATCGATTTTGTATTGTTATAAAGTAATAAACTGATCCCCCAATAATTACTACTTAATAATATAATACGTTTCTTCCCCCTCCAGCTATGAGCCAAATAACAGGGCAGATTGGGTTCTATAACCTTGGCTTGCAACCAATCTACCACAGAAAGCAATGGCAACCTACTGCGGGATAATTTTTTGCCCAGTCAGTCATGTCTCGAAAGAGACATGATCGCCCAAGCGTGTTTCACGTATGGCACTTAACTGACTGATATTCACACATACTAATGTCATCGACGTATACACACACTTAGTTTTTCTATGGTTTGGATGCGCTTAACATAGATTATTTTTCGCTTACATCTACTTCCATTCATATTAAACATTTAATGTGTATTATTACCCATTGACAAACACACTTAAACAGAAGATTTTTCTTCTACATTAAATATTCATCAGTTGATTTATCACACGATACACGTATCTGAATAATGAAGCTATACCTCAATCAATCAATCAATCAATCAATATATATATATATATATATATATATATATATATATATATATATATATATATACTAGCAGTATATCCCGGCGTTGCTCGGGTGTAATGAAAACTGTAAAACTAATCCATGGTCCTGGAGCTCAGACTCAGCCTAAATAATATTTGTTTGATGTTTGGTGAGAATTGGATAAAAATTGTTGATTTGTATAAAGGACATACAGACAGATGATAAACAGACACATACAAATATCTTGCCTTTTATCTATATATATATATATTATCGATTTTCTACACTATTGTAAGAACTGCAACCTTGAAACTTCTGAATATCGTTTCTTATGTCTTTGTCTGTGAGTCTATCAAATTTGATTAAAATCGGATCATTCCTTGTATAGCCCGATTTTTTCGATTGTCGATTTTCGATATTTATCGGGCGTACCTCGACACAAAACCTAGCTAAGAAAACTCTCAGACGCTTATAGTACAACTGTGTAAATTTTCAAGAAAATCGGTTCAGCCGTTTCGGAGTCTATAGGTAACGGACACACACACACACACACACACACACACACACACACACCGACAGACAAAGCTCCATTTATAAATAAGTTTAGATATATAAACATCTGAAACTACACGCACGTACTTCTGGGTACGACAACTCTTGTAAAACACTGAAAACTTATTTATATATATATATAACAGACAATAAAACAATGAATGTTTATTATGTTTAATCATGAGCCGTTGTAAACATCGTATTTTGGTTTAAATTTCTGGTGAAAACTAAGACAAAAATTGTCCAACATTTGGATTAATTTTATTACGCTGGTTCTAAGCTTTCGTCTCAGATAAGCCCTCTTAAGAGAGGTTATATGGACGTTAACACAAAGGCCTCCACCATCAAAGATGAAATCTTTTGTTGGCATAAAACATTGCTATGCAACAATAACAGTTACCGAATAGCAGACGCTGGGCGTAAATTTGTAATACGGTTCTATGACGTCACACTTCGCGAGAGCTCGAAAGGTTAACAGAGCCATATGTCTAAATGCAATGTAATGTGTTTTGACCAGATTGAAATATGATTTTATTAAATGTGGGTTGTTTTGATTTAATGTAGATGGCCTCTTTACAGTGTGTATGTGTGAATATTATTGTGTTTATTTGTCTTTATTTTCTCCTGAAATTAAAACCAAAATACGATGTTTAAAACGGCTCCTGATTAAGCATAAGAGACATTCATTGTCTGTTATATTTAACAGTATATGTTTGAAAATTATCTGCTGGCCCGATACACACTATATATATATATATATATATATATATATATATATATATATATATATATATTTTAATTCAGATACTTCAATCCAAAGGAAAAAAGCAGGAAGGTAAATTCCAAAAAACCCGATCCTAATTAATATTAAAAATTTATTTTAATATTAAAAAATGATACAGGAAGAGAGCTCCATGTAATAAAATATTACAGAGCAAATATATATATTAAAAAAGGATTAATTCAAAGATGTTGAATGGCCATTTCGATATGACGATCCCCACGGGGAGCGACACATCACCTCAGCAACAGAAAAAAACCTTTCAGAAACTGGAGAAAAATTAGTCTACTTTTCCTTTTTAAATAGATTGCAAAGAAATTAAAAAATAAATAATAATAAAATAAAATAAAATAAAATAATAGGCTCAGCTTGTACTCCTAAAAGTTTTCGTGATAGGTGTCGTCTGTGTTTATTGGAGAAGATTCTGATTTTGAAGTATCCTCATCAGGACTTACTTTTGAACTTTAGAAGGGAATTTATAAACAAGTGCCGCCATAGGGCGGATTTTAAAATTTAACTTCTAATTTTTAATTTTTAAATTCTATATTTTTCTATAATTTTTTATTATTTTAAAAAAATTTTTAATTTTAATTTTAACTTTTTTTTTTTTTTTTTTTTTATGTGTATGTTTGTGTGTGGATGTGCATATTTGTATATATGTATTTATGTATGTGGGCTATATGTTATTTTGGAAAAAAAAAAAAAAATTTTTTTAGCTATGTAAATGCTCCTTTTCATAATATTCATTAATATGTATGTGTGAGTGCATAAAGAATATATATATATATATATATATATATATATATATATATATATGTGTATGTGTGTGTGTGTGCGTGTGTGTGTATATGTGTGCATGTATGTGTACACATGTATATTATGTCTATGTGTGTGCGTGTGTGTGTATATGTGTGCATGTATGTGTACACATGTATATTATGTCTATAGAAATTTTTTGTATATAGGTGTGTACACACACATACATGTGTATTTATGTGTGTATGCGCATGTATATGTATATTAGTGTGTAATAAATTGAATGTATGTGTGTGTATGTGTATGTATATATGTATTCTTATTCGTTAAATGGTGTGTGTGTGTATATATATATATATATATATATATGTGTGTGTACTTCTATTGATATGTATATATAATAATTGTAATTTTTTTTTTTTTTTTTTTTTTTTTTTTTTTTTACCTAGTATTGTCTTTATTTAGTTTAATTTCAAATGACCTAATTTTTTTAAAAAAATAATTTTATTTCAAATCCTATATCTTTTTATTCCCTTTTATCAATAATTTATGCCTTTTTAAGTAAAGGCTTTTTTTAATACTTCAACGTTTTGGGGAAATTAGATTTTTGAATTTGTCCAGCGTCTGTAATATTTAAAAAAAAATTTTTTCTTTAGTTTCTTTCTTTTTCCCTCCCTTCCTTCTTTTATCTCTCTTACCAACTTTTTTCCGTGTTGCTTTAAATGATTCAACACGGGGTCTGTTAATTTTTAGTTACATTCTCCCCTTTTTTTTGCAAACCCAGACGATGTCAATTTTTTTTCTTTTCTTATTTATTTGATTTTATTCTATCCTTTTCTTTTTCTTTTTCCTTATCTTTTTCTTTCCCTTTATTTTTATTTTATTTTATTTTATTTTATTATTATTTATTTTTTAATTTCTTTGCAATCTATTTAAAAAGGAAAAGTAGACTAATTTTTCTCCAGTTTCTGAAAGGTTTTTTTCTGTTGCTGAGGTGATGTGTCGCTCCCCGTGGGGATCGTCATATCGAAATGGCCATTCAACATCTTTGAATTAATCCTTTTTTAATATATATATATATATATATATATATATATATATATATATATATATATTATTTTATATTTTCTGAATTTAAGGCGAAATTTGTGAAATTTGTGGACATTTAATATTTAATTTCTAAATTCAGTTATATATATATATATATATATATATATATATTATTGTCGAAAAGAAGAATTATTTTATCGTTTATGAGGCATATTGACAGAAAATAAACCATTTAATTAATGTAATTTTATCTGATTTACTCAACAATCTCTTTAAGAATAAAAAATTTAATATTTAACCTTTTGCTTTGATCACAGCCTTCATTCTGTCAGGCATTGACATCACAAGCTTCTTCAATGTATCTAATGATATCTCCTGCCAAGCAGCTTGTATTTGTTCCGAAAGTGTGTCTTCCGAAGTAACATTAGATTTATCAATTCGAGAGGGAGGAATAAGAAAAAAATTATTCATATCCAAGGATAATAGAAAAATGAGTAGTTTCAAAATAATTTGTTTAATAGAAAAATAGAAAAAATTAAATATAACTTCTTTTTAATCAATTTCTTTTACACCTAGTTTTAAATAATCAATATTTATTAGCAATAATTACTTGACTTTTCACCCTGTATTCGAATTTCTATGTCAATGCAAAATAAAATCATTTTTGATGGTGGATGTTTTTATGTTAATGTCCCTGTAACCTCTCTGAAGATGGCTCAAGTGAGCCGAAATCTTAAAACCAACTTAATAAAAAATTATCCAAATGTTGGAGAATTTTTGTCTTTATTTACACCTGAAATTTAAGCCAAAACACAATGTTTAGAAGGACTCATGATTTAACATAATAGACATTCATTGTCTGTTATATTTAACAATATATGTTTAGAAAATTATCTGCTGCCTCGTTCTATTCGGTACAAATATTTGTATATTACGGAAAATAACGAAGATTAACGAAACTTGGTTATGAACAATAGACAGTTTGAAATGATTTGTTTGAACATTATTTTTGATAGATACTCATATTTAACTAGATATTCTGTTTTTAATTAAACAGTATTATATATATTTATATCTACCGGCCTGATTATTTACGGTAAATTTTTATTACGAAAATGTGTGTAATTCGGCAGAATTCGAACCTGCGACCGCTATCCACATAGAGGAAGCTACCATGTTATAAGGCACATCTTAGACGTCTCGACCACAAATGACCTTCAGTCTGAAGTGAGGTTTTAATCAAGGCTATATAACACAATTTTCGATTCATCGCTATAACCATATCTGTTCTGAAACGTATCGTAATGTCAACAAATGTAAACATGTTACGGAAATTAATGAAGATTAACGAAACTGGTTATAAACAACCGACAATTTGAAATGATTTGCTTGAACATTATTTTTGATCGATACTCATATTTAAGTAGATAATCTGTCTTTAATTAAACAGTATTATATATATTTATATCTACCGGTCTGATTTTTTACGATAAATTTTATATAAATTTATATACATATATAATATAAATTTATATATGTATATATATATATATATATATATATATATATAATACAGTGATCGATATAATATAATACAGCTAATATATATATATTAACCCGATAACACTAAACAGGGTTATATAGCACCCAGCGCAATTGACACTATTTTAATTAAAATTTAATTAAAATTTAATTAAATTTTCAGCACCTAATTTTTTTATCTAAATAATATGTTTTTCAGTTGCTAATAATGTTAACTCAAAATACAAATTTTGAAGTGCCTGCATGCAAAATATTTAAAATAAAATGTATATTTAATATTTTTTTGATATTTTCAAAATCGAGTAGGAATGATATACCCATGGTTAGTAGTAGTGTACCTTTAATTGATGGTTAGTATTCCAGGGTTAATAAACATACATATTTTATGTCTGTAGCACGACTCAGTGTAACATACCCTTTGCAATCAACAGGTGCTTATTATTAGGATTCATAATACGCACCTGATGATTGCATAGAGCATGAAACTCCGAGTCGTGCTACAGACGTAGGATAATGTTTATATTTATTTATAAACAAAGTGAATTTCTGGAGTCAGTCGCAGATGATAAGTAAGAACTATAGCGAGGAGCACTTGTTCGCCAAGAAAAGGAAGAGAAAGAAAAGGAAAATAACAAAAATGGCTAACAACTCTTAATAACTTATAACTTATAATGTGAAGGGCGGCAGATAATCTTTGCAAATCCCTGTTATTACAGTTGACCGATTTTGAATGAGTCAATCTTAAAAGCCTTTTATATGTTTCTATTCGTCCCTTCGTAAAATAGGGGTTATCAATTAATCCGGAGAAAAACAATCATTATTCCATCCGACAGCATTAGAAACACCTTAATTATGATATTAATCCAGGTAAGATTTTGTAGAAGCTTAAAGTCCGCGCATGCGCAAAGCGATCTTTTTTATTATCATTTCTACATTCAATTATTTATTTTTATATACTTTTTTGTTCTGTTTTGATATTTTCGTTAATTTTAATAGTAAATCTCTCGTCATTTCTTTTTTATTTCTCTCTCTCTCTCTCTCTCTCTCTCTCTCTCTGTATATATATATATATATATATATATATATTGTATCGTGGCAGCAGATAATTTTCTAAGCATATACTGTTAAATATAAGAGACAATGTCTATTATGTTTAATCATGAGCCGTTCTAAACGTCGTATTTTGGCTTTAATTTCAGTTGAAAATAAAGACAAAAATTCACCAACATTTGGATAATTTTTTATCAATTTGGTTCAAAGCTTTCGGCTCACATGAGCCATCTTCAGAGAGGTTATAAAGAAGGATTATATGAATGAGCAATGCGTGCAGGTGAGAGTAGCTACTGTTTTTCAAAGTCTACAATTCCTCCAGAGTGCTCAATCAGGGTATATATATATATATATATATATATAATTTCTCGTATATATATATATACGAGGAGGATTTGAAAGTAATTCATCGAGTTTTGATTAGACCTCAACAGAAATATATAGAGAGAATTTAATTCGTTACCTCTTCATCACCGGACCCCGTCCAGTGCTTTCTGCATTCTGTTGAGGTCAAATAAAAACTCGATGAATTATTTACTCAATTATTTCAAATCCTCCTACAATTTCTTGTCTGTATATCGTTGCATGAACCAGCTTCCAATGCTCCAGTGTGAGCGGCTTGGTGATAGTCGTCGTGGCTCTTGGAGGCACAGTCCTATGGGTAAAAGAAGGTCAGCAGAGTTCCACCACGACATATGTGAATGAGAGGCGCTATATCGAGTTTAATTCGTTACCACTTCGTCACCGGGGTCCGTGGTACACTTGGTATGACGTTTGCTTAACGTAACTGTCTAGGTTCAATTCCTGGTAGGGGATGCGCAGTGCTGATGCAGTCCCAAATATAGGGATAAAACAGCCGTCCAGTGCTTTGTGAATTCTGTTGAGGTCTAATAAAAACTTGATGAGTTACTTACTTTATATATATATATATATATATATATATATATCGGTTTGTAATATGTGGGAATTTGTATATGTGTGTCTGTTTCTTTTCCTCGTTTCATAATTGAATAACTTTACAATAATCTTAACATAATATTTAGTTAAATTTAGAATTTAAAATTTATAGTCTTTAATATTTATACTTAATAAATATTTTTTTTAAATTTATTTTTATTTTCATTGTAATCTAAAACTAATAGTGGGTTAGTAATACTCATCTGTAATTTAATTAAATATTCCCACCCCAATAAATTGTTTTTAGATTCTGTTATGTTAATAAAATTAGAAATTACTTGTCTTTTGATGGATCACCACAGATTATGTAACAATGTCTCCCTAACTGAGGGGGTTTGGCTAGGTTTAAATCTTTTAAAACTCTACAACTCTAAATTAGCACCATAACTTGATTAGACACAAGTAGTGTCGAAACAAAAAAGCTATTTAGTAATGACTAGCAGTATAGCCCGGCGTTGCTCGGCTATAATGAAAGCTTTAAAAGTAATCCATGGTCCTGGAACTCAGACTCTTTGGACGTTGGCACGAAAGACTAAAAAGCAATAGTTGTTTCCAGTTAAAGCGAAACCGTAGACTGAGAGAGAAAAATGAATGGATGTAAGTCAAATTTTGATTTCCTGGTATCGATATCAAATAGGTTTTTTTCGTCGTAAACTAAATTTTGAAGGCTAAATAAGTCCACTGAGTAAATGGTATCATAGCTGAGACTAAGAATTACAATTATACCTACTTAGAGCCAAACTCGAAGCAAAAACTAAAAAATACAGACATACAGGCAGATAAACAGACACACATAAACATCTTGCCTTTTATATATATATATATATTATCGATTTTCTGCACTATTGTAAGAGCTGCAACCTTGAAACCTCTGAATATCGTTTCTTATGTCTTTGTCTATGAGTGTATGAAATTTGATTAAATTCGGACCATTCCTTCTATAACCCGATTTTTTCGATTATCGATCTTCCATATTTATCGAGGGTACCTCGACACAAAATCTAGCAGACGCTTATAGTACAACTGTGTAAATTTTCAAGAAAATCGGTTCAGCCGTTTCGGAGTCTATATGTAACGGATACACACACACACACATACACACACAAAGTTCTATTTATAAATAGGTTTAGATAGATATTATAACACACACACACACACACACACACACACACACACACACACACACACACACACACATATATATATATATATATATATCATTCTTCCATTTACTTGTAAGCAGTTATATAAATTCTATAGAAAAGGTCCTTTTAATGCATACATTAAATGTATATATCAGTCCTCCTATACAGCAGTGAATGCTGGACAATCTCCTCACAGATGAAGAAGAGACTTGAAGCAACAGAAACAAAGAAAAGAGTACTGGACTGTTATGTAATATCAGTCCTCCTATATGGCAGTGAATGCTGGACAATCTCCTCACAGATGAAGAAGAGACTTGAAGCAACAGAAACAAAGAAAAGAGTCCTGAACTGTTATGTAATATCAGTCCTCCTATATGGCAGTGAATGCTGGACAATCTCCTCACAGATGAAGAAGAGACTTGAAGCAACAGAAACAAAGAAAAGAGTCCTGAACTGTCATGTAATATCAGTCCTCCTATATGGCAGTGAATGCTGGACAATCTCCTCACAGATGAAGAAGAGACTTGAAGCAACAGAAACAAAGAAAAGAGTACTGAACTGTTATGTAATATCAGTCCTCCTATATGGCAGTGAATGCTGGACAATCTCCTCACAGATGAAGAAGAGACTTGAAGCAACAGAAACAAAGAAAACAGTACTGAACTGTCATGTAATATCAGTCCTCCTATATGGCAGTGAATGCTGGACAATCTCCTCACAGATGAAGAAGAGACTTGAAGCAACAGAAACAAAGAAAAGAGTACTGAACCGTTATGTAATATCAGTCCTCCTATATGGCAATGAATGCTGGACAATCTCCTCACAGATGAAGAAGAGACTTGAAGCAACAGAAACAAAGAAAAGAGTCCTGAACTGTCATGTAATATCAGTCCTCCTATATGGCAGTGAATGCTGGACAATCTCCTCACAGATGAAGAAGAGACTTGAAGCAACAGAAACAAAGAAAAGAGTACTGAACTGTTATGCAATATCAGTCCTCCTATATGGCAGTGAATGCTGGACAATCTCCTCACAGATGAAGAATAGACTTGAAGCAACAGAAACAACGAAAAGAGTACTGAACTGTTATGTAATATCAGTCCTTCTATATGGCAGTGAATGCTGGACAATCTCCTCACAGATGAAGAAGAGACTTGAAGCAACAGAAACAAAGAAAAGAGTCCTGAACTGTCATGTAATATCAGTCCTCCTATATGGCAGTGAATGCTGGACAATCTCCTCACAGATGAAGAAGAGACTTGAAGCAACAGAAACAAAGAAAAGAGTACTGAACCGTTATGTAATATCAGTCCTCCTATATGGCAATGAATGCTGGACAATCTCCTCACAGATGAAGAAGAGACTTGAAGCAACAGAAACAAAGAAAACAGTACTGAACTGTCATGTAATATCAGACCTTCTATATGGCAGTGAATGCTGCCATATAATAAGGGGGAGGAGAAGGTGTATGTGGTGGAAGGAGGAGGAGGGAGAATAAGAAAAATAAGGAGGAGCAAGAGGAGGAAGAAGAATAAAGAGAAGAAAAATAAGTAGGAAAAGAAGGAGTAAGTGGTGGAAGAAGGAGGAAGAGGAGGAATAAGAAGAATGCAAAAAGGAGGAAGTCTAAGAAGGAGGATAGCAAGCGTAGGAGGAGGAGGAAGAAGAGGAATGTGGAGGAGGAACTAGCAGAAGAAAAGGTCAATAGTCTGTCTGTCAAGCCGACAGACATGTCTGTCTGTATGTATGCATCTCTCTCTAACCCTCCCTCTCCATCCGTATTTCTTTCTCTCTCTCCCCTCTATATGATGCTTTATCCCCCTCCCTCTCTCTCTCTCTCTATATATATATATATATATATATATATATATTAATGCAGGTTTCATTGAATAATATAGACAAGTTCTGTCTATTAATTTTGTGTAGGATCCGTTCATACCGTCTGATATACTTGATGGTAATATATATATATATACCGTCTGATATACTTGATGGTAATATATATATATATATATATATATATATATATATGTCTTCCGCCTTCTGTCTGTGTGTATGTGCGCTCAAACAATCAATGAAATATAATTGAGCATCAATTGCAGAAAACAATATAATTGCCTTTATGAATAATTTTCTCTTGATTTCTTTTTTATTTGCAAACCAAAACGTTCGCCGGTTGACCCTTCTCCTCCCAACCATACTACCAAAAGGCAGATGTTTTCCTTAATTCCAGGATATCGAGTTTGCGAAGCCCGTATTACTGCTGCAAACGAAATAACGTTTAGAGAAAAGGTCATCCTATGTCGAAGACTTCCCGCTCGCCGTCGATAGGTATATTGAACTTCTTAATGACGTCTGTGGCAAGTAAACCCAGCGAGCAAGTTAATTGTTGAATATTTTTCAGTCTTTGTGATCTTAAAACGCATTTATTTCTGATTCTAGTTATGGACTGCGAGAAAAACAAAACGCCATTAACAGATCGTATATTAGGAAACGGGTGTGCGGCCGCTGAAACAGTTAGCGTATTCGACAGCGCGAGTTCTATTTCTGGAAGAATATCAAGACCTCCTACAGAAGGTAGAAGAAGGAGGAAAGTAAGGGCTACATATAAACTACAAGAAAACTGAATGCATGATCATCAGTAAAAAGAGAAGCTCAAAATGCCAACTACAGGACAGGAATATTAAAATCAAGCAGGCACATAAATTTAAATATCTGAACAATATAAGACATGCAGATAATAGCAGACACAGAAAGGAAACTCCACTACCTCCTATGGAAGGTAGCAGCTCCGGCCTTCGGGCTGGGAGGCCGAATGACCAATTAAGACAGAATAAGTCCAGTTTAAGACCGGTTATGAAACTATCCACCGCTCATGTGATGGATAGGTAATGTTTGACCATTTACCTGGGCGTACGCGCTCATGTTCCCCACATTAAAATAAAAGACCTTGTGTCTCATATCTCTCAAGTGGGGAAGAATAGTAAATATCTCTCCTATGGAAGGTAGCGGCTCTGGCCTTCGAGCCGGGAGGCCGAATGACCAATTAAGACAGAATAAGTCCAGTTTAAGGTCGGTTATGAACCTATCCACCGCTCATGTGATGGATAGGTAATGTTTGACCAATTACCTGGGCGTACGCGCTCATGTTCCCCACATTAAAATAAAAGACCTCGTGTCTCATATCTCTCAAGTGGGGAAGAAGAGTAAATATCCCTCCTATGGAAGGTAGCGGCTCTGGCCTTCGGGCTGGGAGGGCGAATGACCAATTAAGACAGAATAAGACCAATTTAAGGCCGGTTATGAAACTATCCACCGCTCATGTGATGGATAGGTAATGTTTGACCAATTACCTGGGCGTACGCGCTCATGTTCCCCACATTAAAATAAAAGACCTCGTGTCTCATCTCTCTCAAGTGGGGAAGAAGAGTAAATATCCCTCCTATGGAAGGTAGCGGCTCTGGCCTTCGGGCTGGGAGGGCGAATGACCAATTAAGACAGAATAAGACCAATTTAAGGCCGGTTATGAAACTATCCACCGCTCATGTGATGGATAGGTAATGTTTGACCAATTACCTGGGCGTACGCGCTCATGTTCCCCACATAAAAAAGACCTTGAGTCACATCTCTCTCAAGCGGGGGAGAAGAGTAAATATTCCTCCTATGGAAGGTAGCGGCTCCGGCCAATTAAGACAGAATAAGACCAGTTTAGGACGGCTATGATCCTATCCATCGCGTGACCTTGTGTCACATCTCTCTCAAGTGGGGGAGAAGAGTAAATATCACCTCCTATGGAAGGTAGTTAAAGAAAGCAGAAATAAAGGACTAAGCATAAACTACATGAAAACCGAATGCATGGTCATCAGTAAAAAGAGGAGCCCAAAATGCCAACTACAGCCTGGGGATACTAAAATCAAGCAGCTACAGGAATTTAAATACCTGGGAAATGTTCTAACAGAAGACGGAACGTGCGACATTGAGATCCGAAGGCGAATTGTCATGGCGAAAGAGATACTTTCTGTAAGCTGGGTAGAATATTCGAGAGGAAGGAAACGAAAAGGAAACTAATACTTTACACCAGGGAGAGACAGCTGAGATTTATGAAACATGTAATGAGGAAGGAGGGCTTGGAGAATCTGATACTCACGGGTCAGAAAAGAGAGGCGGGAAATCAACGGGTTAGATACTTGATGGTATTGAACAAACGGATGGAAGAGTGGGGTTTGGGAGGAATCACAGGAGAAAGCGTGTTAAGATCTACTATGGATTAGGAGACGTGGAAGGCTATGATCGCCTACGTCTTGAAGGGACACGGCCCCTAGAAGAAGAAAAAGAAGAAAAAGAAGAAGATTTTTTACATTCGCATTTTCACAAATACTCAAATATTCTTGGAGAATACATCTCTCATTACTCTCCACTATGGGTTAAATAGTAAGGCTGACTTGGCTCTGTTGCCTTGACGTAGCTAGCAATCTAGGAAAACAACAACACTTAATTCAAAACCAGGGATCAGGCTATATTGCTCTAGATTAGCGATTCCCAAACAGGGAGAAATTTGAAGTTACCAGGGTGAAATAATTACACTACCTACTAAATAAAAAATCTCAGATGGATTTTCTCATGTCTGAGAGAGAGATCTAGACTAATCCTGATATTGATACACTGGTGCACAAAAAGCAGCATCACTCTTCTCACTAATTTAATTCTGAAGTAGAAGAGCAAACAAAAGTTCTTTTATTTGTTACTAACCGCTCTCTATGGCTATGCTTAGTTGTTACTAACTGCTCTCTATCCACTTTACTCTGTAACTATAAGTTTATCAGTATATTTGTACATTTGAAAAATAAATTAGTAAATAGTCTCACTGTGTTTTAACTGCTATTTCTCTCATACACATGAACTGTGTTAGACGAACGTCGTCTATTATGACTATTCCATTCATAACAACGGGGTGAGATTTGTATCGAGTACTTTTTATTTTATTTCGTTTCATGTAAATACTCTATATATACTTGCCAAAACTAACTCTGATATTGATAGACTGGTGCACAAGAAGCAGCATCACCCTTCTCACTAATTTAATTCTGAAGTAGAAGAGCAAACAAAAGTTCTTTTATTTGTTACTAACCGCTCTCTATGGCTATGCTTAGTTGTTACTAACTGCTCTCTATCCACTTTACTCTGTAACTATAAGTTTATCAGTATATTTGTACATTTGAAAAATAAATTAGTAAATAGTCTCAGTGTGTTTTAACTGCTATTTCTCTCATACACATGAAGGGGGAAATCTGGAGGGTTGAACTGGGTGTAGGGGGAAATGACAGAAAAATCGTTTGGGAAACACTGCTCTAGATCTTGGAACTTTTTAGCCTTCTGGAACTCTTAAAATAGTTTTCATGTCTCGGGGAACCCCCTGCCAAAAATAAAAATAAAAATATTGTATAGAGTGAGGTAAAAGCTATGCACCATAGGGATAAGTTATTAAAAGTATAATATTCACTTCATCTCCCCACTGCAAGGGGACGTGGCACAATTTCGAGTTTACGGTGTAGAACCCGAGCCCGTATGCGCAGACCAGGGCAAAAAAATGCCCAGCCCCTGCAAAAGTTGTTTGCGCTGACCTCAATGGTGACCACCGATCCATCCTTCTGATGAAATGGGGTGATGCAACCTCGAACAGCTGTTCCTCAGGGCCAAGTAAATAAGGTATTAAAATTATAATTACGCATGAACATTATATATATATATATATATATATATATATATATATACTATCACTATAGGCCTGCGTTGCTCGGGTGTAATGAAAGCTTTAAAACTAATCCATGGTCCTGGAGCTCAAACTCTTTGGACGTTGGCACGAAATACTAAAAAGCAAAAGTTGTTTCCAGTTAAAGCGAAACCGTAAACTGAAAGAAAAATGAATGGATGTAAGTCAAATTTTGATTTCCTGGTATCGATATCAAATAAGTTTTTTTCGTCGTAAACTGAATTTTGAAGGTTAAATAAGTCCTCTGAGTAAATGGTATCATGGCTGAGACTAAGAACTACAATTATACCTACTTAGAGCCAAACCCAAAACAAAAACTAAAATAAAAGGGCTGAAAAAATACAGACATACAGGAAGATAAACAGATACACACACACAAACATCTTGCCTTATATATATATATATATGTATATATATTATAGATTTTCTGCACTATTGTAAGAACTGCAACGTTGAAACTTCTGAATATCGTTTCTTATGTCTTTGTCTATGAGTGTATCAAATTTGATTAAAATCGGACCACTCCTTCTATAACCCGTTTTTTCGATTATCGATATTTATCGGGGTACCTCGACACAAAACTTAGCTAAGAACACTCGCAGACGCTTATAGCACAACTGTGTAAATTTTCAAGAAAATCGGTTCAACCGCTTCGGAGTCTATATGTAACGGACACACGCACAGACAAACACACACACACATACACACACAGAGACAAAGTTCCATTTATAAATAAGTTTAGATTTAATTACTATATGTGCTATTCAAAATGCTTTCCTCCTTTGACGTAATAAAAATATGTTGGGTTGACTCTTTAGATATTAAGCGTTAGCAACAGAGTCTCTCTCTTTCTCTTGCTCTCTTTCTCTCTTTCTGTCTGTCTGTCTGTCTGTCTGTCTGTCTCAAATCAAAATGAATTAAGCGCAATACTTAAGAAAACGACTTTGAAAGATTTGCCGAAATAAAATCAAAACTGACAGACAAAAAAATCTGCAATATTATTGGTCCTGAACTTGCATCTCGGCTGCAAGCACTACCGCAACGAAGCTTCCCTGTGTATTTTCTATAAACTTGAATTTTGAAAATCCTCACAGTCCTCGTCGTTTGCGCTGGCCTCAGTAGTGACCACCGATTCACCCCTCTGGGGCAATAGGTGGTTCACCCTCGGCCAGCTGTTTCACAAGGCCGGGTATGTAGGTTATTAAAAGTATAATTAAACGTTAAAATTTTATTTACTAGTTATTTAATTGTTATACGTTCTGTTTAAATTGTACCCTCTTTTTTTTTTTTTTTCAAATCACATTTCAATTCTGCGACTGCATTATTCATTAACACGTCGGAGAGTTTCAGCTATCATTTTATTGCACTAGAATTCTTTCAGCGTGTCGAAATCCTCCCATAATTTATTATTGTTCAAGCTAACATTTTTATCGAGATTTACAAACTCTACGTTTCGTTTAATTTCGCAAACCAATCGACGAAATTTGGAAAAAATACTTTTGACAAAAACTCTACCTCCCGATTTAAAAATGTCTTTCATTTCATTTCATATATATATATATATATATATATATATATATATATATATATATATATATATTATATATATAATATATATATATATTATATATATTTTAAACAGTTTGTTTAGAGAAAATTTATTTATTTATTTTTTTAACAGCAAAGAATAAATTCTCAGGATTTCTTACGCTTGAGCCTGCAGCATACAACTGGCCATGTGTAGATATATCATTCTAGAGTCAAATTTCAACTTTTTGAATCGTTTGGCCTTGTGATTACCCTATATTACTCGCAAAAGCAGTCTTGTATATATAAGCCCCCGTTCAGCCATCCACCTGCTCAGGCCAGTCAAGTCCGTTACATGCTGTTTACCCCTGTCTTTCCTTCCTTCTATCTGGCCTGTTTGTATCAGGTTCTCCAAGCCCTCCTTCCTCATTGCATGCCTCAGGAACTTTAGTTGTCTCTTCCTGATGCTCACTATTAATTTCCTTTTCTTCTCCATCCTTTCTAAAACCTCATCATTGCTCACATGCTCGGTCCATGATATCCGCAGCATCCTTCTGTAGAACCATATTTCAGCTGCTTCAAGGTTTTCCTTCATCTTCGATGATACTGTCCAACATTTACTGCCATACTAAAGAACTGACATCACATAGCAATCCATTACTCTCGTCTTTGTTTCTAGTGAAATTTTCCTGTTTCTTAATACTTTACTCAGCTCCTGGAATGCATCCTTGTGATTTTGGATCTCAGGAATATAAATGTATAGAAACTTCTGTGACCACAAAGTGAGGGGTCAGTTTATATATTGTTTGTAATATGGAATTGATCCCCCACTTTATATCCATTTCAGTTGTTTCAAGTCTTTCTTTCATCTTTGATGATATTGTCCAACATTGTCCAACTGACATCGCATAGCAATCCAATACTCTCGTCTTTGTTTCTAGTGAAAGTTTCCTGTCTCTTAATACTTTACTCGGTTTCTGGAATGCTTCTTTCGCCATGCCGATTTGCCTTCGGATCTCAGTGTCGCACTTTCCGTCTTCTTTTCTTCTTCGTAGGTATTTAAATTTCTGTACCTTCTTGATTTTACAGTCCTTCACCTGTAATTGGCATTTTGGGCTACCCTTTTTTGCTGATGACCCTGCATTCGGTTTCTTGCAGTTGATTTGCAGCCTTTCTTGTCACTATTAGCGATGTCTATATGGCGTCAGTGTAAAACCGCCCTCACTGGTTAGTGGACAAGACCTGTACCTGGTAGATTCGTATATTTTTTTTTTTAATCATATCACCCCAAGCAAGTTGATAACGCCACTGATGCGCAGGGGGCTACGTAAGGGTAAAAAGAATGGAAAAGAGAAAGCCGGAGACCACATCCTAAACAGGGAACAAGGGATGAGCCTCTTCACCTGTTCAATAGACGTGGGTGGAGTGTGAACCGGGCGATAGTTTAGTCTATCTACTCCAATTGAAAAAAAATAAAGAGAGAAAAGAGTGAAAAGATTGGAAAAGAGAAAACCGGAAACCGCATCCTAAACACGGGGCCTCTAGCGACCTCTTGCAGGACCCTAGGGAGTCGGGGATACAGATGGTTATCAGCAAAAAGAGCAACCCAAAATGCCCAATACAGGTGGAAAATACTAGAATCAAGCAAGTACAAAAATTTAAATACCTAGGAAGTATTTTAACAGGAGATAGAAAGTGAGGCACAGAGATCCGAAGGCGAATTGGCATGGCGAAGGACGCATTCCAGAAGCTGAGTAAAGTATTAAGACACAAGAAAAATTTCACTAGAAACAAAGAAGAAAGTGCTGGATTGCTATGTGATGTCAGTTCTTCAATACGGCAGTGAATGCTGGACAATATCACCGAAGATTAGGAAAAAAACTGGACCGAGCATGCGATCAATGATGAGGTGTTGGAAAGAATAGCAACGAAAAGAAAATTAATATGAAGCATCAGGAAGAGTCAACTGATGTTTCTGGGACATGCAATGAGGAAGGAGGGCTTGGAGAACCTGATACTGACAGGCCAGATAGAAGGAAAAAGGGACAGAGGAAGGCAGCGGATAACATATTTAAAGGGACTGCTCAGGTGGATGACGGAACAGGGGGTTGCGAGGCGTAACAGGAGAAAACATACTAAGAGCACCAGCGATAGGGAGACGTGGAAACCCATGTTTTATTTTCATCTTAATCTTGTCTTGGATGTGCGTTGTGGTGCAATATAATCTTGGAATGAGAATTCGGAGAGCCGAGTTCAAATTCCAGTGGAATTCGTGGCATTCACTTACTTGCAAATACTCTTGAGAAAGATATTAATCTATCTCGTCCCTCCATCTATGGGTCAAATAACAAAACAAATTGAGTTCTATAGTCTTGCTTGGTGTTGTTTTCCTCAGCCTCTCTTGCCTTCGATCTATCCTCTGTCAGTCAGTTAAATGCCATACGTGATACACGCTTTGGGCGATCATGTCTCAAAGAGACATGACTGACTGGGCAAAAGATTATCCCGTAGTAGGTTGCCATTGCTTTCCGCGGTAGACTGGTTGCCAGCCAAGGCTATAGAACCTAATCTGTCCTGTTATTTGACTCATAGCTAGAGGAGGAAGAAAGGTATTATATTAAGTAGTAATTAGTGGGGGATCAGTTTATTACTTCATAACAATAGAAAACCCATCCCCCACTTTATACCCAGTAGAAGCCTTAATCATCTTTCTAACTATTATATTCAGTCAGTCAGTTAAGTGCCATACGTGATACACGCTTTGGGCGATCATGTCTCGAAAGTGACATGACTGACTGGGCAGAAGATTATCCGCAGTAGGTTGCCATTGCTTTCTGCGATATACTGGTTGCCAGCCAAGGCACCTAATCTGTCTTATTATTTAACCCATAACTGGAGGAAAGAGACGGATTAATACCTTTCTCATGGGTATTTGTGCTTAAGTGAATGCAAGGAATTCAACTGAAATTCGAACTCGGCTCTACGATTTGTCGTTCCGAGTCGATATCCACTGCACCACACCACAATGCATAACCTAGTGTCTATCACGTATGGAAATTAACTGACGGACATGTTGTTTACCATTTCTTTCTGTCTTTTTTCTTTCTTTCTTTCTTTTTTTCTTTCTTTTTCATTCATTATCTTCTCACAGTCTTTCTTGTTCTTCACCTTATTTCTTCTTCATTTTATGGTCTTTCAGGTTCTTATTTTTATTCATCTGAATTTCCTTCACTATCTTATTCGTCTCCTCTGACTTCGTTTTTTTTTTCTTTTTTTCTTCTTTTATCGATTATCGAATATATTATCTTCAGCTTGCTTTTTTTTAATTTTATTTTTTTTCTTCACAAACCTGTTTTCTTCCTTTTCGTTATTCTCATTCTCTTTTTTTCTTCTACTCTTTCATTTTTTGCTTCTTCTTTGTCATTATCTTATTCTCTTCCTTCTTCTATCTTTCTTTTTCTCTTTTTCTTCATTTTCGTAATTATTTTTTTCGTTCTTCTTCCATTCTTTTTCTCTTCTTCTCTTTTTTTTTGTCAATTTCTCTTCTTTTTTCTCATTCTCTTCTTTTTTCCATCTTTCCTTTTCTCTTTTTCTTTCTTTTCGTAATTATTTTTCTCTTTCTTCTTCTACTCTTTTTCTCTACTTCTCCTCCCTTTTTGTCATTTTTCTCTTCTTTTTTTTGTCATTGTCTTCATTCTCCAATATTTTTTTTCTTTTTCTTCTTTCTTTGGTAATTATTTTTCTTTCTTTTTCTACTCTTTTTCTCTATTTCTTCTTTTTCGGAATTATTTTATTCACTTTGTCTCTTTACTGTTTTCTGTTTTTCTCCTTTTCCGTCATTACCTTATTCCCTTCTACTTCTTTCTTTATTTCTTTCTTTCTTTCTTTCTTTCTTTCTTTCTTTCTTTCTTTCTTTCTTTCTTTCCTTTCCTTTCTTTCTTTCTTTCCTTTCTTTCTTTCTTTCTTTCTTTCTTTCTTTTGTGTATCGCTTTACTTTTTTCTTTTGTGTATCTTTTTCTTTCTTTCTTTCCTTTGTGTATTTTTTTCTTCCTTTCTTTCTTTCTTTTGCGCATATTTTTTCTTTCTTTCTTTCTTTCTTTCTTTTTTCTTTCTTTTGTGTATTTTTCTTTTTTCCTTTCTTTTTTTATTTCTTTCATGTATCTTTTTCTTTTCTTTCATTCTTTCGTGTATTTTTTCTTTTTTTCTTTCTCTCTTTCTTTCTTTCTTTATTTCGTGTATCTTTTTCTTTCTTTCTTTGTTTCTTTGTGCATCTTTTTTCTTTTTTTCTTTCTTTCTTTCGTGTATCTTTTTTCTTTTTTTCTTTCTTTCATGTATCTTTTTCATTCTTTCTTTCTTTATTTCTTTCTTTCTTTTATCTTTTTCTTTCTTTATTTCTTTCGCGTATCTTTTTCTTTGTTTCTTTTTTGTGTTTTTCTTTCTTTCTTTCTTTCTTTCTTCGCTTCTTTTTCTTTATCTTCGTCGTATTTTATTTCTCCTTCTTCTACTACATCTACTTCTCTTTCGTCTTTTTTCTTCCTTTTCTCCTTCAATTTCTTCGCTTCTGACTCGTGCCTGTTTTCTTTCCCGTCCTCCTCTCGTATTTTGCCGCGAAACCACCACTGCCATTTGTCGCAGGTTTCCATGGCAACTCGAGCTGTCACACACGTGAGGCGTTTGCATGCGCACAAGGATTTGACAGATCCGATTACACCATGTGTCATTGTAAATCGGCGTCAAAGATGGACGCGGTGCTTTGGTCAGTTGGCAGTGTATCCCTCCGCTCGCCGTTGTGCGTGCGAGGTGTCAGAAATTCAACTCTACATTTCTTGGCAAACCGTGCGTGTTTTCGCGCTCTGCCTGGCGACTTCTCTTCCTGTCTCTCCTTTAAAATCTGTCCATTAACAAAATGATAATAACAATAATAATAATAATAATAATAATATGTTGCAGAAGTAAAAAAACCTTTCCATGCATTTCGGACACGGAAGAATTCGTCCTTTTTTCTTACGATAAGATCTCTAAGGCGATGCGTGCGAAAAAGAAGAGACATCAGAAGCCTGGTCATTTTGTAGGCGAGCCCATATTTTTAATGACAAAAACCACCTATAGACGTTTACTTGGTATACTCTGACAAAGAACAAAAAAAAAAAACCCCAAAATACCAGGATTGTGTTGAGCCATTAAAGACAGCAGTACTGGCCGCTCGGTCAATGAAGGTTCCCTTATAAAGAAATGGTTATTTATAACATTAAAACTGAGAATAATAGATACTCCACTTTGACGAAAGCCAAATGGAGTGGGAAAAAGTATATTTTGAGTAGCACTGTTAAAAAATCAACTATGGACGTTTACTTGGCCATACTTTGACAAAGAACAAAAAAAAAAAAAAACGAGCCTTGTGTTGAGCCATTACAGACAGCAATACTGGCCGCTCGGCCAATGAAGGTTCCCTTATAAAGAAATAGTTAATATTACCATTAAAAATGAGAATAACATACTACATTTTGATCAAAACCAAATGGAGTGGGAAAAAGTATATTTTGAGTAGCACTGTTACAAAATCACCTATGGACGTTTACTTGGCCATACTTTGACAAAGAACAACAACAACAACAAAAAAAAAACGAGGATTGTGTTGAGCCATTACAGACAGCAATATTGGCCACTTGGCCATTGAAGGTTCCCTTATAAAGAAAACATGGCCCAGTGGATATAGACGTTGGTTAGTTCCAGTAACTTAACCCAAAGAGTTATGAGTTCAATACCAAACTAGAGCACTGATGAACAAATGCCTTCCAGTGGTAAGTTAAAGGGAGATAACTATATGGCTATCAGAAATAATATTACCATTAAAAATGAGAATAACAGATACTACACTTAACAAAGCCAAATGGAGTGGGAGAAAGTATATTTTGAGTAGCACTGTTAAAAATTCACCTATGGACGTTGACTTGGCCATAGTCTGACAAAGAACAAAAAAAAAAATAATAACAAGGATTGTTTTCAGCCATTAAAGACATCAGGACTGGCCTCTCGGTCAAAGAATGTTCCCTTATAAAAAAATGGTTACTACACTTTGATCAAAATGGGTAAAAAGCGTATCTTGATTAGCACTGGCTGCCTGGGCAATGAATACCAATTGCTTTCTATATAAAGAAAAGGCTGATATTACCATTTACATTTAAGATGGGAATAACATTATTTGTTTATACTTCTGAGATGACGTAGTATTTAAGCTATTTACATTGTTCGAACTATTACCCTCATTTTTATTGCCATATTTACGATGTTTCGGCCTTTGTACACTCCAGCCTTCTTCAGATGCTAGGAATTTGGAACCGAACCCTTTATTATGATCACAGGGATATACCATTCTCATTCCATGTGCAATGCTACTTCTGATAGCCATATAGTTATCTCCCTTTAACTTACCACTCGAAGGCATTTGTTCATCAGTGCTCTAGCCTGGTATTGAACTCATAACTCTTTGGGTTATGTTACAGGAACTAACCAACGTCTATATCCACTGGGCTATGTTTTCTCAAGAAGAGAGGGAAGATGTGGATTCATGCCTTTCCCAACCGTATATAACGAACCTAACTAGAATTGGTACACGGCTCTCGACCTTACGATTCCGAACCGTTATCCATTATATTAATCGCACTTCGAAGCTTACAGCACCTGGTATTCCTAAGCGGTCGCCTATGTACTGACCCGGCTCGATGTTGCTTAACTTCGGTGATCGCCCATTGTAGTGAACCATCAATTCGTGTTGTTGAGATGTACGTTCCACTTGAGCAGCTTATCACAAACCATTGCTTTGTGGAACCGGCAACTCCCAAGAGGATGCTTCCCCGACCACTATAATCTTAACCTGTTCAGAAAGGGCACTTCTTCTCGGCTTTTTTCTTCATCATCCTTCTGGAGAAAAATATTTCTGTTGTTTGCATTCTTCCCGTCCTCTGTGATGAAATTTTCTAGAATGCACTACCATAATAGAAGATGCATATTACATATAATTCTACATTCTTAACCTGATGAAGTCTAGGGTTAACCATTATTTTCCCCACGACCCCGCTGTTCATCTCAGTGTTTTCGACAGGCTCCAAAGGAAAATCAGTAATTGTGATAGGTACCGACTTGTCGGATCGACTCCAGCCGCTTTCTCGCCGACGGGATGTGGCTTTCTTCTCTCTGTTCTATGAATATTTTCATGGCTTCTGCCCCGGCGAACGTAAGTCACTGGTGCTCCTGCCACATGAGTTTACTCGTGCAACCAGACTGGCAACTGGGTCCCACCCATTCACAGTTAGATCAACCAAATGCAGACGACAATTCTACTCCACCAGCTTCGTTTCTCGCACTTCTCGCCTGCGAAATTCTCTTCCATATTCTTGCTTTCCTGAGGGTTACAACTTTCAGGAATTTAAATGCAATGTCAATACCCATCTCTTAACCAATTGACTCCAGTTCTTTCTACATCACCCTATATATCTTATCCTTTCTCTCTACCTTTGCAACTGTCACTCCACCTGTATTCCCACTCTTACCTCTCTGTTCACCCCCTGTAACTTGTTCGTCTTTCTTTTTACTCTCCTCCTATCTAACCGTTTTCTCTTATGTAGCCCCCTGCGCATCAGTGGCGTTATCGCCTTGCCTTACTTGGGGTGAAACGGTTAAAAAATATTCCCATAAACCCCTACCACAAGCGGTTCTTGGGCCTTTGTACATTGTTAACATCGTTATAATATGTCTGCCTACAGCAGTGATTCTCAACATGAGTCCTTATCCCTAAACGTGGGTCTGAGAAATATTTTTAGTGAATTTGGAGAAACGCCGGGAGCCTCGGCGTCGTTAGTCGGGACCTAACTGCCATTTGGTTGTGTAAATAAAATATATTTCTCGTTACATTAAATTTTTATTTTTGCTTATGTTGCCTAGACATTTTTGGACACCAAAAATGGGCCTCAAGAGAGAAAAGTTTGAAGAAGATTGTTTTAACCAATAACTAGTTTTAGCCAATCCCTAGTATTAACTAATAACTAGTTTTTAGCCAATAACTAGTTTTAACCAATAACTAGTTTTAGCCAATAACTAGTTTTAGTCAATAACTAATTTTAACCAATAACTAGTTTTATTCAATACCTAGTTTTAACCAATAAATAGTTTTAGCCAATAACTAATTTTAGCCAATAAATAGTTTTAGCCAATAACTAGTTTTAACCAATAACTAGTTTTAACCAATAACTAGTTTTTAGCCAATAACTCGTTTTAGCCAATAACTAATTTTAACCAATAACTAGTTTTAGCCAATAACTAGTTTTAGCCAATAACTAGTTTTAACAAAGCCCTAGTTTTAACCAATAACTAGTTTTTAGCCAATAACTAGTTTTAGCCAATAACTAGTTTTAGCCAATAACTAGTTTTAGCCAATAACTAGTTTTAACAAAGCCCTAGTTTTAACCAATAACTAGTTTTTAGCCAATAACTAGTTTTAGCCAATAACTAGTTTTAGCCAATAATTAGTTTTTAGCCAATAACTAGTTTTAGCCAATAACTAGTTTTAGCCAATAACTAGTTTTAACCAATAACTAATTTTAACCAATAACTAGTTTTAGACAATAACTAATTTTAACCAATAACTAGTTTTAGCCAATCCCTAGTATTAACCAATAACTAGTTTTTAGCCAATAACTAGTTTTAATCAATAACTAGTTTTAGCCAATAACTAGTTTTAGTCAATAACTAATTTTAACCAATGACTAGTTTTATTCAATACCTAGTTTTAACCAATAAATAGTTTTAGCCAATAACTAATTTTAGCCAATAAATAGTTTTAGCCAATAACTAGTTTTAACCAATAACTAGTTTTAACCAATAACTAGTTTTTAGCCAATAACTCGTTTTAGCCAATAACTAATTTTAACCAATAACTAGTTTTAGCCAATAACTAGTTTTAGCCAATAACGAGTTTTAACCAATCCCTAGTTTTAACCAATAACTAGTTTTTAGCCAATAACTAGTTTTAGCCAATAACTAGTTTTAGCCAATAACTAGTTTTAACCAATAACTAGTTTTTAGCCAATAATTAGTTTTAACCAATAACTAGTTTTAGCCAATAACTAGATTAGCCAATAATTAGTTTTAACCAATAACTAGTTTTAGCCAATAACTAGTTTTAGCCAATAACTAGTTTTAACAAAGCCCTAGTTTTAACCAATAACTAGTTTTTAGCCAATAACTAGTTTTAGCCAATAACTAGTTTTAGCCAATAATTAGTTTTTAGCCAATAACTAGTTTTAGCCAATAACTAATTTTAACCAATAACTAGTTTTAGACAATAACTAATTTTAACCAATAACTAGTTTTAGCCAATCCCTAGTATTAACCAATAACTAGTTTTTAGCCAATAACTAGTTTTAACCAATAACTAGTTTTAGCCAATAACTAGTTTTAGTCAATAACTAATTTTAACCAATAACTAGTTTTATTCAATACCTAGTTTTAACCAATAAATAGTTTTAGCCAATAACTAATTTTAGCCAATAAATAGTTTTAGCCAATAACTAGTTTTAACCAATAACTAGTTTTAACCAATAACTAGTTTTTAGCCAATAACTCGTTTTAGCCAATAACTAATTTTAACCAATAACTAGTTTTAGCCAATAACTAGTTTTAGCCAATAACTAGTTTTAACCAATCCCTAGTTTTAACCAATAACTAGTTTTTAGCCAATAACTAGTTTTAGCCAATAACTAGTTTTAGCCAATAACTAGTTTTAGCCAATAACTAGTTTTAACCAATAACTAGTTTTTAGTTTTTAGTTTTAATAATTAGTTTTAACCAATAACTAGTTTTAGCCAATAACTAGTTTTAACCAATAACTAGTTTTAGCCAATAACTAGTTTTAGTCAATAACTAATTTTAACCAATAACTAGTTTTAGCCAATAACTAGTTTTAACCAATAACTAGTTTTAAACAATCACTAGTTTTAGCCAATAACTAGTTTTAGCCAATAACTAATTGTAACCAATAACTAGTTTTAGCCAATAACTAGTTTTAACCAATCCCTAATTTTAACCAATAATTAGTTTTAACCAATAACTAGTTTTTAGCCAATAACTAGTTTTAGCCAATAACTAGTTTTAGCCAATAACTAGTTTTAACAAAGCCCTAGTTTTAACCAATAACTAGTTTTTAGCCAATAACTAGTTTTAGCCAATAACTAGTTTTAACCAATCCCTAGTTTTAACCAATAACTAGTTTTAACCAATAACTAGTTTTATCCAATAACTAGTTTTAACGAATAACTAGTTTTAACCAATAACTAATTTTAACCAATAACTAGTTTTAGCCAATAATTAGTTTTTAGCCAATAACAAGTTTTAGCCAATAACTAGTTTTTAGCCAATAATTACTTTTAGCCAATGACTAGTTTTTGCCAATAACTAGTTTTAGCTAATAATTAGTTTTTAGCCAATAACTAGTTTTAGCCAATAACTAGTTTTTAGCCAATAACTAGTTTTAACCAATAACTAGTTTTAACCAATCCCTAGTTTTAACCAATAACTAGTTTTAACCAATAACTAGTTTTAGGCAATAACTAGTTTTAGTCAATAACTAATTTTCACCAATAACTAGTTTTAGCCAATAACTAGTTTTAACCAATCCCTAGTTTTAGCCAATAACTAATTTTAGCCAATAACTAGTTTTAGCCAATAACTAGTTTTAACCAATCCCTAGTTTTAGTCAATAACTAATTTTAGCCAATAACTAGTTTTAGCCAATAACTAGTTTTAACCAATAACTAGTTTTAACCAATAACTAATTTTAAGCAATAACTAGTTTTAGCCAATAACTAGTTTTTAGCCAATAACTAGTTTTAGCCAATAACTAGTTTTTAGCCAATAATTAGTTTTAGCCAATAACTAGTTTAAGCCAATAACTAGTTTTAACCAATAACTAGTTTTAGCCAATAACTAGTTTTAACCAATCCCTAGTTTTAACCAATAACTAGTTTTTAGCCAATAATTACTTTTAGCCAATAACTAGTTTTAGCCAATAACTAGTTTTAGCCAATAACTAATTTTAACCAATAACTAGTTTTAGCCAATAACTAGTTTTAACCAATCCCTAGTTTTAACCAATAACTAGTTTTTAGCCAATAACTAGTTTTAGCCAATAACTAGTTTTAACCAATAACTAGTTTTAGCCAATAACTAGTTTTAACCAATCCCTAGTTTTAACCAATAACTAGTTTTTAGCCAATAATTACTTTCAGCCAATAACTAATTTTAGCCAATAACTAGTTTTAGCCAATAACTAATTTTAACCAATAACTAGTTTTAGACAATAACTAATTTTAACCAATAACTAGTTTTAGCCAATCCCTAGTTTTAACCAATAACTAGTTTTTAGCCAATAATTAGTTTTAGCCAATAACTAGTTTTAGCCAATAACTAGTTTTAGCCAATAACTAGTTTTATTCAATAACTAGTTTTAGCCAATAACTAGTTTTAGCCAATAACTAGTTTTAACCAATAACTAGTCTTTAGCCAATAATTAGTTTTAACCAATAACTAGTTTTAGCCAATAACTAGATTAGCCAATAACTAGTTTTAACCAATAACTAGTTTTTAGCCAATAATTAGTTTTAACCAATAACTAGTTTTAGCCAATAACTAGATTAGCCAATAACTAGTTTTAACCAATAACTAGTTTTAGCCAATAACTAGTTTTAGTCAATAACTAATTTTATCCAATAACTAGTTTTTAGCCAATAACTAGTTTTAACCAATAACTAGTTTTTAGCCAATAACTAGTTTTAGCCAATAACTAGTTTTAACCAATCCCTAGTTTTAACCAATAACTAGTTTTAACCAATAACTAGTTTTAACCAATAACTAGTTTTAACCAATCCCTAGTTTTAGCCAATAACTAGTTTTAGGCAATAACTAGTTTTAGTCAATAACTAATTTTAACCAATCCCTAGTTTTAGCCAATAACTAGTTTTAGGCAATAACTAGTTTTAGTCAATAACTAATTTTAACGAATAACAAGTTTTAGCCAATAATTACTTTTAGCCAATGACTAGTTTTTGCCAATAACTAGTTTTAGCCAATAATTAGTTTTTAGCCAATAACTAGTTTTAGCCAATAACTAGTTTTTAGCCAATAACTAGTTTTAACCAATAACTAGTTTTAACCAATCCCTAGTTTTAACCAATAACTAGTTTTAACCAATCCCTAGTTTTAGCCAATAACTAGTTTTAGGCAATAACTAGTTTTAGTCAATAACTAATTTTAACCAATAACTAGTTTTAGCCAATAACTAGTTTTAACCAATCCCTAGTTTTAGCCAATAACTAATTTTAGCCAATAACTAGTTTTAGCCAATAACTAGTTTTAACCAATCCCTAGTTTTAGCCAATAACTAATTTTAGCCAATAACTAGTTTTAGCCAATAACTAGTTTTAACCAATAACTAGTTTTAACCAATAACTAAGTTTAAGCAATAACTAGTTTTAGCCAATAATTAGTTTTTAGCCAATAACTAGTTTTAGCCAATAACTAATTTTTAGCCAATAATTACATTTAGCCAATAACTAGTTTTAGCCAATAACTAGTTTTAACCAATCCCTAGTTTTAACCAATAACTAGTTTTTAGCCAATAATTACTTTTAGCCAATAACTAGTTTTAGCCAATAACTAGTTTTAACAAATCCCTAGTTTTAACCAATAACTAGTTTTAGCCAATAATTAGTTTTAGCCAATAACTACTTTTAGCCAATAACTAGTTTTAGCCAATAACTAATTTTAACCAATAACTAGTTTTAGCCAATCCCTAGTTTTAACCAATAACTAGTTTTTAGCCAATAATTAGTTTTAGCCAATAACTAGTTTTAGCCAATAACTAGTTTTAGCCAATAACTAGTTTTATTCAATAACTAGTTTTAGTCAATAACTAATTTTAACCAATAACTAGTTTTAACCAATAACTAGTTTTAACCAATAACTAGTTTTGGTCAATAACTAGTTTTAACCAATAACTAGTTTTAACCAATAACTAGTTTTATTCAATACCTAGTTTTAACCAATAACTAGTTTTAGCCAATAACTAGTTTTAACCAATAACTAGTTTTAGCCAATAACTAGTTTTAACCAATAACTAATTTTAGCCAATAACTAATTTTAACCAATATCTAGTTTTAGCCAATCCCTAGTTTTAACCAATAACTAGTTTTTAACCAGTAATTAGTTTTAACCAATAACTATTTTTTATTTTACCAATAACTATTTAACATTATTATTGTTCATTTTTCATTAAATATTTTAATTAATATTTATATTATTTAACGTTTTTATTTATTAATAATTATTAATAATTTATTATTAATTATCGTTAATATTATTTAGGTACTCCACTTTTTTCTGATATCTAAAGTTTAAATTGAATTTTTTTTAAATAACAATTTTCTTAAAGCTTTTATTTTAGTTTTAATTGAAAGCTAAATGATTAAATTTACTATTTCCAGTAAACAAAATACTCTTGTGTATTTTTAAAATAGAAAGTATATTAATTGTAATCTAAAAATTTGAGATTTTTAAAACTATTTTCAATTTTTCGGGCATATTTGAGCGATCAACACATTTGTAAATAAAAGATAATTCTCGATTTAAAAATCATGCAAAAATAAAATATACATCTGTGACATGTTATTTTTGGATTAGCAAATTTTAAGTTAAATTAATCTGATTTGAAACAAATATTACTTCCTTATGACATGAAATTTTTAATAAAACTAAGATATCACTCAATAAGTCCTGGGTCTAACTAATAAAACAACAAATTTTAGGCAAAATACGACTTTATTCATCAACATAGTCTGCTTCTAGGGTGATACACTGATTCCAAACAATTGGATTTTTTTTTTTTTTTTGTAGATCGATTTGTCTTTGGACTGAAAAATATGCTGAGGTTTCTGGTATCACTTCTTCATTGGAGCCAAGTCTCTTTCCCTGGAGCATTCTTTTGAGATCTGCAAACAGCCAGTAGTCGCTGGGAGATAGATCTAGAGAATAGGGTGGATACGGAAGCAATTCGAAGTGCAATTGATGTAGTTTTGCCATCGTTGCGATCGACAGGATGCGTTATCTTGGTGAAAGATCACTTTTTCTTCATCATTTGTGGCTGTATTTTGGCGATTTCTTCCTTCAAACGCACCAATAATGTTTAATAATATTCACTCATAATTGTTCTTCTTTCTCAAGGTAATCAATGAACAAAATTCCCTGCGTATCCCAAAATACGGAGGCTAAAACCTTGCCTAGTGATGTTCGCTTCTTTGGTCGCTTTGGACGGCTTTCACCTGCTGCTGTTCACTCAGCTGACTGCCGATTTGACTTCGAAGAGACGTGGTGGGTCCATGTTTCATCCTTTGTATCATAATTAAACAAAAACTCTTTCTTGTTGCGTTGAAACAGTTGCAAACAACGCCATGAATCGTCAACGCGTTGTTGTTTTTGATCGATTGTGAGCAAACGCGGCAACCATTTTGGACACATCTTTCACATTGATAAATGTTCATGCGAAATAGTGAATACTCTGCCTTCTGATATGTTCAACTTCCCGGCGTTGTTAGGGTGTAATGAAAGCTTTAAAACTAATCCATGATCCTGGAGCTCAAACTGTTTGGACGTTGGCACGAAAAACTAAAAAGCAATAGTTGTTTCCAGTTAAAGCGAAACTGTAGAATGAAAGATAAATGAATGGATGTAAGTCAAATTTTGATTTCCTGTTATCAATATCAAATAAGTCTTTTTCATCGTAAACTGAATTTTGAAGGCTAAATAAGTCCTCTGAGTAAAAGGTATCATGGCTGAGACTAAGAACTACAATTATACCTACTTAGAGCCAAACCCGAAGCAAAAACTAAAACAAAAGAGCTGAAAAAGATACAGACATACAGGCAGATAAACAGACACACACATAAACATCTTACCTTTTATATATATATATATATATATATATATATATATATATAAAATCGATTTTCTGCCCTATTGTAAGAACTGCAACCTTGAAACTTATGAATATCGTTTCTTATGTCTTTGTCTATGAGTGTATCAAATTTGATTAAAATCGGAACACTCCTTCTATAACCTGATCTTTTCGATTATCGATATTTATCAAGGGTATCTCGACACAAAACCTATCCAAGAACACTCGCAGACGCTTATAGTACAACTGTAAATTTTCAAGACGTAACTTCAATTCACGATCGGCCAAAACGAGTTTGTTTATTATTTGCTCTATTACGGGTCAACTGCTGATTTTGGGGGACCTGAGCGTTCAGCATCATTTGCGTCTGTCAGTCAGTCAGTTATGTGTCATACGTGATGCACGCTTGGGCGATCATGTCTCGAAGGAGACATGACTGACTGGGCAGAAGGTTATCCCGCAGTAGATTGCCATTACCTTCTGCGGTAGACTAGTTGCCGACCAAGGCTATAGAACCCAATCTGTCCTGTCATTTAACCTATAACTGGAGAGAAGAGATGGATTAATACCATTCCCAAGGGTATTGGCGCGTTAACTGAATGCAAAGAATTCAACTGAAATTCGAACTCGGCTCCCCGATTTCTCGTTCCGAGTCGATATCCACTGTACTACACCGCACATCCATTTGCGTTTGTACAACCGCGTTTAAAGTCAGTATACCACCCCTTAAAAGTTCTTTCCGACGTAGCAGAGTTTGAATAGCACTTATCAAGTCATTGCTTTGCTTGAACAGTATTTTTCCCATCAGAAAATAATATGGATTTTTTGTTAGTGACGCTATCTATATGTCAAGCCCGGGCGTTATTGAGTGATGTGTTATTTCTTAATCAGAAAGGTCTGACTCGGTGACCTTTGAAAGAGTCGATGACAGCCCCTGTTATCAATCAATTTACACATTTGGAAGTATGGTGACCAAAAAGTGACATAGTTTGAGTAAGGGGAACAATCATTGAAAAACATGACCTTTTAATGTCAAGTCTTTTACAAGCTTCCATAGTAAATAAAGTGGGGGTGCAGTTTGACATAAAAAAAAATGTTTTTAATTATTTTAAAAATCTTAATTCTAAATTATTTGTATTAATCTTTTTAATTTTCGATTTGTAAATTTAGTCTTTACTTAATAGATTAATACCCGCAGACACTGATTGACTGGAAGTAATTTAAAAGTTGTTTGAAACTTTATATATCGTCATAATTAGCAAAGAAAAAAAAATGAAAACTGTTCTTATAATTCAGTTTTTTTTTGTTTTTTGTTTTTTTTTTAATATGATATCCTGAAATTATCTAATTTATAAAATCATTTAAAAGTATATAGAATTTATGAATGGCGTAGTTTTAATGCAACGGAAAAAAAAAATTAACCAAAATTTCGAACTTGTTAGAAAGGATTAAAAAATTAATAATGACAACAAACTTCGATATTTCTTCTTAATAATATCATAAACATTTTGATGATATAACTGTTTCTATTAAGTTTTAGACTTTTTAACTTCATGCTATACCGGTTTGGGGGTGAATAAGTACAGGTTCCTTTGTTTGTTTTTTTAATCATTTCACCCAAAGCAAGGCTGTACCGCCACTGAGGCGTAGGGGGCTACATAAGGGTAAATGTTTAAACAGGGGGAGACCGAAGAGAAAGACGAACAGGGGGTGTCAGAGAAAGTAAAAGAGAAGAATGAGAACACAGGTGTGAGGACAGTTGCGAAGGTAGAGACAAAAAAAGAACAAGATACACGGAGTGATATAGAAACGGCTACAGTCAAGTGGTTAAGAGATGGGAATTGACATTGCATTTAAATTCCTGCAGGTTGTAGCAGTCAGGAAAGCAAGTATATGGAAGGGAGTTCCACAGGTGAGAAGCGCGAGAAAAGAAGCTGGTAGAGTAGAATTGTCAGCTGCATTTGGTTGATCTAACTGTAAAAGGGTGGGACCTTGTTGCCAGTCTGGTTGCCCGAGTAAATTCTTGCGGAGGGAGCACTAGTGACCTAAGTTCGTCAGAGGAGAAGCCATGAAAATATTTATAGAATAGACTGAGGGAAGCCACATCCCGCCGGTGAGAAAGTAGCTTGAGTCGAGCTGCCAGGTTGGGACCAATCACATTGCAGATTCTTATTTGGAGCCCGTCGAAAACAGAGACGAACAGCAGGGGCACCTGACGAGATATCACAACAGTATTCCATGCACGGCCGGTTGTACGATTTGTATATCTGCAAAATGGATTCAAGTGGAAAAAAATTCCTGGCCCGACACAGTGACCAAATCTTCCTAGAAATGAATAACTATTTAATATGATTTTACCAATAACTAATTATTAGTAATATTATTAGTAATTTATTGAATATTTTTTAATTAATACTTATATTATTTAATAATTTATTAATAATAATAATAATTATTATTATTATTACATAACTAATTTTTATTATTGATGTGATACTGATGTGACCTTGACATTTGATGTGACCTTGACCTTTGACGTGACCCTGCTAATTAATATGATCTTAATTTGACCCTGATATTTGATGTAACAATGACATTTAATGTGACAATGATACGACCCTGACATGTTTTAGCCCTGAAAATGAACCTCAAGGAAGAAAATACCGAGAAAAAAGGATTTAACTGATAGCTAAAGTTAATTCTTACTTTTTCCTAGAGTATTTTTTTTTAATCATTTCACCCCAAGCAAGGCATTCCACTGCCACTATTGCACATGGGGCTGCATAGGGGAAGGTAAAGAGAAAGAGTGGTTAGATATAGGTAATATAGGAAATGTCAGAAGGAGGGTGATAGATGGGTAAGGATACCGAGGCTGTGGGTTGGGTAGATGGGAAGAGTGTTTGAAAGAATGGATGCGAGTTAGTGTGTTAGGAGGTGTCTATTGACCTTACATTTAAACTCCTGGAGATTGTAGCCGTCGGGGAAGCTATCATGTGGAAGGGAATTCCACGGTCAGGAAGTGCAAGAAAAGAAGCTGTTGGAGTAGAAATTGCGGTTACATCTTATCTATTTCACTGTAAAAGGGTGGGATCTAGTCGCTAATCTAGTATCTCGTGCAAATTCATACCTAGGGGGCATTAGTAATCAAAGTTCATCGGAGCAGAAGCCGTGAAATTATTTATAGAAGAGACATAGGGAAGCCACGTCGCGCCGGTGAGAGAGAGAGAGAGAGATTGCAGCCGGTCTGTCAAGTCGGTATCGATCACATTACAGACTCTCCGTTATACTTTGTCAAGAAGCCCGAGGAGAATAGCAGGGGCACCTGACCAGATGTGGCAGCAGTATTCAATGCACGGGCGGATGGTAGATTCATATATGTGCAGGATAGATTCAGACGGAAAGAACTTCCTGGCCCTGCACAGGGAACAGACTTTCATAGCAGTGGATTTAGCAAAGGATTCGATATAGTCAATTCACTTAAGCTCCGCTGAAAGTGTGAGACCAAGGAGGCGCAGTGTTTTACTTTCTGGGAGGCAAGTCTGGTCCATGCTAATGGGAGGTAGGTGCGATTGTCTATGATGATTTATTGATAGCAGCTTCGTTTTAGAAGCATTAAAGTTTACGAGCCATTTCTTACACCAGTCCACTACGGATTGGAGGTCCTTTTCAAGCTCGGCTGCAAGGTTGGCTTTGTCGCCCACACCAGATTTTTGATCAAGGCGAGAGTAAACTGTGGTGTCATCGGCGTACATACCTACTTGGGATCTTATGGTATCAGGGAGATCATTGATGTAGATCAGAAAGAGCGTAGGACTTACGATAGAGCCTTGAGGGACACCCGCGTTCGTATGGTAGTTCTGGGAGGTATGTCCCTTTAATACCACCTTCAATGTGCGGTTAGAGAGGAAAGACTGGATTAGTTCAAACAAATATCATAGCTCCGCAGTTTGCATAGAAGGCCAGCATGCCAGACTCTGTCGAACGCTTTAGAGAAAATCCAAGGCAACGGTTCGGGCTTCGCCATTCTTGTCGAGTGCCTGGTATATATACTCGGTGATGGTCGTATCAGCAGTAGACCTGGTGAAGCGGAAACCATACTGTTTGTCCGAGAGGAGCCTGTGTGCTGTGAGATGCTGAACCACCTCGGCGTTGATAATGGCTTCGAACACTTTGCCAAAGATCGAAAGAAGGCTGATGGGGCGGTATTTTGCGGGGTCCGAAGGTTCACCAGTGTTTTTAATTATAGGAACTATAGAGGAAGATTTCCAACAGGCTGGGAAGCAGGAAGCAGATAGGCAGGAGTTGTAGAGCTTAGAAAGGACAGAGGAGAGTTCAGGGGCACATTTCTTTAAGACTATGATTGGGATTCCGTCCCCTCCGCTCGCTTTGTGATGGTCAAGTTCTGAGATTATGTTAGAGACCAGCGAGGGTGTAATGTGGACGTCATTCAGTTGAACCTCGGTTCTAGGTGGGAAGTCAGGTGTAGAAACTCCAGACGAGTCCAGTCTCGAATTTTTCGAGAATCTGCGGGCAAAGCTTTCAGCCTTTTCCGCTATTTGACGTGACCCTGCTATATGATATGACCTTAATTTGACCCTGGCATTTGATGTAACAATGACATTTAATGTGACAATGATACGACCCTGACATTTGTTTAGCCCTAAAAATGAACCTCAAGGAAGAAAATGCTGAGAAAGAAGGATTTAACTGATAGCTAAAGTAAATTCTTACTTTTTCCTAGAGTATTAGTGAGAAATAAAGGCGTAGTGTTACAGCCGGAGTTTAATCTTTGTACCTTGCTTTCATTGTTTTAAATTCACTGTTAGAGTACCCGCAAGGTACAAAACAATTCAAATAGGGGTATTATATCATTAGTTACATATTACAAGCAATATATCTTTTTAGAAAATCAAAGTAAAAAAAAATTATCAGTAATACAGTTATTAAAAAGAAAATATTGCCAGCAATTCTTCTTCTTTGTGCCCTGTTCCTTCAGGGCGTAGGCAATCATGGTTCTCCACGTCTCCCTATCCCTTGTGGCTCTTAGTATGTTTTCTCCTGTCACACCTCGCAAACCCCGTTCCGTCATCCACCTGATCAGGCCCTGCAAATATATTATCCGCTGCTTTCCTCTGTCTCTTTTTCCTTCTATCTGGCCTGTCAGTATCAGGTTCTCCAAGCCCTCCTTCCTCATTACATGTCACAGGAACTTCAGTTGTCTCTTCGTGATGCTCGCTATTAATTTCCTTTTCGTTGCCATTCTTTCCAACACCTCATCATTACTCACATGCTCGGTCCATGATATCCGCAGCATCCTTCTGTAGAACCGCATTTCAGCAGCTTCAAGTTTTGTCCTCATTTTCGATGATATTGTCAAGCATTCACTGCCGTATTGAAGAACTGACATCACATAGCAATCTAGCATTCTTTTCTTTGTTTCTAGTAAAATGTTCCTGTGTCTTAGTACTTTACTCAGCTTCTAGAACGCGTCATTTGCCATGCCAATTCGCCTCCGGATCTCCGTGTCGCACTTCTCTCCTCACCTCTTTTAAAACCACGTGTTACCCTTTATCTCTGACCAGTGCTTTTTAAAGAGTAGATGAACTGGAATTATCCAAATGAAAACATAATTTCAGTCTTTGAGAAGCACGAAAAATTCAAAGACAATGTCAATCTTCTGTTTACGGATAATGTTAATCTACAACTTTGAAAATGTTTCCTTGCCCTCTTAGACTAGAGAAAAAAAGACTCCTTTATTCGCCATATTCCATGCTTTGCCAGCAATACATCTTTTAAAATGAAAATATTGACAGCTATACATTTTTTAAAAGAAAATATTGAGAGCAATACATTTTTAAAAAAGAAAATATTGACAGCTACAAATTTTTTTAAATAAAATATTGAGAGCAATATATTTTTTATAAGGAAAATATTGACAGCTATACATTTTTTAAAAGAAAATATTGACAGCTATACATTTTTAAAAAGAAAATATTGAGAGCAATATATTTTTTAAAAAGAAAATATTGACAGCAATACATTTTGAAAAAGAAAATATTGAGAGTAATATATTTTTTAAAAAGAAAATATTGACAGCTATACATTTTTAAAAAGAAAATATTGAGAGCAATATATTTTTTAAAAAGAAAATATTGACAGCAATACATTTTTAAAAAGAAAATATTGAGAGCAATATATTTTTTAAAAAGAAAATATTGACAGCTATACATTTTTAAAAAGAAAATATTGAGAGCAATATATTTTTTAAAAAGAAAATATTGACAGCTATACCTTTTTAAAAAGAAAATATTGAGAGCAATATATTTTTTAAAAAGAAAATATTGACAGCTATACATTTTTAAAAAGAAAATATTGAGAGCAATATATTTTTTAAAAAGAAAATATTGACAGCAATACATTTTTAAAAAGAAAATATTGAGAGCAATATATTTTTTAAAAAGAAAATATTGACAGCTATACATTTTTAAAAAGAAAATATTGAGAGCAATATATTTTTTAAAAAGAAAATATTGACAGCTATACATTTTTAAAAAGAAAATATTGAGAGCAATATATTTTTTAAAAAGAAAATATTGACAGCTATACATTTTTAAAAAGAAAATATTGACAGCAATACATTTTTTAAAAAGAAAATATTGCTAGCAATACATTTTTAAAAAAAATATTGCTAGCAATACATTTTTAAAAAAAATATTGCTAGCAATATATTTTTAAAAAGAAAATATTGACAGCTAAACACTTTTTAAAAGAAAATATTGAGAGCAATATATTTGTTAAAAAGGGAATATTGATAGCAATACATTTTTAAAAAGAAACTATTGCCAGCAATACATTTTTTAAAAGAAAATATTGACAGCAATACATTTTTTAAAAGGAAAATATTGCCAGCAATACATTTTTAAAAGGAAAATATTGACAGCTATACATTTTTAAAAAGTAAATATTGAGAGCAATACATTTTTTAAAAAGAAAATATTGACAGCTATACATTTTAAAAAGAAAATATTGAGAGCAATATATTTTTTAAGAAGAAAATATTGCCAGCAATACATTTTTAAAAAGGAAATATTGACAGCTAAACATTTTGAAAAAACAAAAATAAAAACAGCAATACCTACCACTAATACATTTTTAGTAAGAAAAAAAAAAAAAAAAATTTCCAGCAATACATCTGACTCTCGACAACTACATTACAAAAATACGTCAGTGAAAACTTGCAAACGATGCATATTCTATTCCTATAAATCTATAGTAAAAATCTTCTTGACTTAAAAAATACAAATAAAAACATTTAGGTAGATATAGTCGGTTAGTGCCATACCTGATACACGCTTCGAGCGATCACATCTCAAAAGAGATATGATTGAGTGGGCAAAAGTAAAGTGCTTGGGCGATCATGTATTGAAAGAGACATGACTGACTGGGCAGAAGATAATCCCACAGTAGGTTGCCATTGCTTTCTGCGGTAGACTGGTTGCCGACGAAGGCTATAGAACCCAATCTGTCCTATCATTTGACTCATAGCTAGAAGGAGAAGAAATGTATTATATTATTATGTAGTAATTAGGGGGGGATCGGTTTCCTATTGTTATGAAGTAATAAACTGATCCCCCACTTTATGACCAGTAGACGTCTTAATCATTATTCCAACTATTATATTCAGTCAGTCAGTCAAGTGCCATACGTGATACACGCTTGGGCGATCATGTCTCGAAAGAGACATGACTGACTGGGCAGAAGATTGTCCCGCAGTAAGTTGCCATTGCTTTCTGCGGTAGACTGGTTGCCGACCAAGGCTATAGAACCGAATCTGTCCTATCATTTGACTCATAGCTAGAAGGGGAAGAAATGTATTCTATTATTAAGTAGTTATTAATGGGGGATCAGTTTATTACTTCATAACAATAAAAAACCGATCCCCCACTTCATGCCCACTAGAAGTCTTAATCATGTCTCCAACTATTATATTCAGTCAGTCAGTTAAGTGTCATACGTGATACACACTTGGGCGATCATGTATTGAAAGAGACATGACTGACTGGGCAGAAGATTATCCCGCAGTAGGTTGCCATTACTTTCTGCGGTAGACTGGTTGCTAGCCGAAGCTATAGAACCCAATCTGTCCTGTTATTTAACCCATAATGTGACGGATTTCACAATGGTATTTGTGCATAAGTGAATGCAATGAATTCAACTGGAATTCGAACTCGGCTCCCCGATTTGTCATTCCGAGTCAATATTCATGGCACCACAACACACATCCTAGTTGGATGTAACTAAATCAAAATAAACCAAACCTAATCTATAAACTGATTCCTTACAAATAATACATATTCTATTCATACGAACCTATCCTGAAAATCTTGTCGGCATTAAATAACCTACTGAGGTTGATAAGCCGTAAAACAAAATAATCCAAACCAAATTCAAAAGAAGACATCAATGAAACCAGACTCTCGACAAAATCCCTCTTTACAAAAATACGTCACTGAAACGCGTTATACAAACTGATTTCTTACAAAAAGAATATATATTCTATTCATACGAATTTATTGTAAAAATCTCGTTGGCATTAAATGACCCATTGAGGTGTTGATATGCCGTAAAACAAAATAAACCCAATCCCTGATCTACAAACTGATTTCTTATAAAAGTGTACATATTCTATTCATACGAATCTGTCCTAAAAATCATGTCGGCATTAAATAACTCATTGAGGTGTTGATATGCCGTAAAACAAATTAAACCCAATCTCTGATCTACAAACTGATTCCTTATAAAGAATACACATTCTATTCATACGAACCTATCCTAAAAGTCTTGTCGGCATTAAATAATCGACTGAGGTTGATAAGCCGTAAAACAAATTAAACCAAACCTGATCGACAAACTGATTCCTTACAAAGAATACATATTCTATTCATACGAACCTATCCTAAAAATCTTGTCGGAATTAAATAATCGACTGAGTTTTTCTAAGCCGTAAAACAAAAAAATCAAAACCTGATCTACAAACTGATTCCTTACAAAGAATATATATTCTATTCATGCGAATCTATCCTAAAAATTTTAGTTAGCAACCCACTGAGGTTGCTAAGCCGCTAAACAAAATAATCCAAACCAAATTGAAAAAAAAGACATCAATGAAACCAACTCTTGACAAAAACCCTCTTTACAAAAATTCGTCAATGAAACCTGATCTACAAACTGATTCCTTACAAAAATACACATTCTATTCATACGAACCTATCCTAAAAATCTTGTCGGCATTAAATATCTCATTGAGGTTGATAAGCCCTAAGTCAAAATAAACCAAGCCAACGAAATCTTTGACATTTGTTTGTAAGTTCTTCGTCTTCTTTTTCTTCTTCTTTGTCTTTTTCTTCTTCGTCTTCTTCGTCTTTTTCTTCTTCTTTTTTTTCTTCCTCTTCTTCTTCTTCTTCGTCTTCTTCTTCTTCTTCGTCTTCGTCTTCTTGTTCTCCTTTTTCTTCGTCTTCTTTTTTTTCGTCTTCTTTTTTTTCTTCTTCTTCTTCGTCTTCTTCTTCTTCTTAGTCTTTTTCTTCTTCTTTTTCGTCTTCTTTTTCTTCGTCTTCTTCTTCTTCTTCTTCTTCTTCTTCTTCTTTTTCTTCGTCTTCTTCTTTTTCTTCGTCTTCTTTTTCGTCTTCTTCTTCTTCTTTGTCTTCTTCTTCTTCTTTTTCGTCTTCTTCAATCTTCGTCTTCTTCTTCGTCTTCTTCTTTTTCTTCTTTTTCTTCTCCTTTCCATTTCTCATCTCTGTTTGTCTGCCATTTCAAATAAGAAGTGACTTGAGGAACACTGACCTACAGAGCCAAGCAGGCGATGGATTCACCGCTCCTTAGAAAACACAACCGCCTCAACCACAATTCAAACTTCCCATTTTCATTACCCGTTCGCCCTTTTACTCTTTCTGTGTGACTGCGCCAAAAACTAATCGGAGGGTATCTCGCTTAAACTACATGCTGATCACGAGTGCATATATCTATCCGCTCGACACTGACAGGGGTGAAGATGTTGACGTTATTATAAACAAATAGGTCTGGACAACGAAACAGTGTCGACTCAGGTAAAAAAAAATAATAGAAAGTCAAAAAAAAAAAAATAACGGGTGTTTGTTAGATATGGACGGCAAGAGGTGTAGGGTAAAATATAAACAAGGCCTCGTACGGACCAACAAGTCGGTCTAAACAAACCTGAGATTACTAACAGAGACGTAGACTGACAATTAGACGTGTTAGACAAACAGCTTTGTTTAAAGAAAGTGTATCGTTACAAAAAAAAAAATGGCCTGTACGCTTAACGCTGATTATTCTTTCTAAAATACTGAAGACAATGTATTGTTTTCATTGTTTTAACCATAGACCATATGACTGTCTGGTTTGGGTATGAGTTTTGTTTAAGGTTTATAAAGCTTTCTGGGATATTTAATGCCAAAAAAGGTGCAGTTTTAAGGATTTTTTTTAATGTTCACTTATAGGTTGATCAGTCAGATTTTAATGATTTTTTTTATTTTTATTCTTTTTCTTTTTTAATTTAGAAAACTGAAAATGTCTTCTAGTTTTCTATTCGAAAATGTTTTACTGAGCAGTTATAGTGAGAAGTTTGATTGGTCAGATTTTAATGAATTTTTTTTTATTTTAATCCTTTTTTATTTTAGAAAACTGAAAATGTTTTCTAGTTTTCTATTCGAAAATGTTTTACTGAGCAGTTATAGTGAGAAGATTGATTAGTCAGATTTTAATGAAAATTTTTTGTTTTTATTCTTTTTTATTTTAGAAAACTGAAAATGTTTTCTAGTTTTGTATGCAAAAATGTTTTACTGAGCAGTTATAGTGAGAAGGTTGATTAGTCAGATTTTAATGATTTTTTTTTATTCTCATACTTTTTTATTTTAGAAAACTGAAAATGTTTTCTAGTTTTGTATTAAAAATGTTTTACTGAGCAGTTATAGTGATATATAGATATATAGTCGGTATCACCACAGTTCCATGCTCCTCACAACCTCCTAATCAGAGGCCGGATGTAGTTTACGGTCATGCCCAAGATCATATAACTGTCTGGATTAAGGCGTTATTTTCCAAGCTCCTACCGACTGTCTTTTAGTCAACCGCTCTTCTTTTCTGCGCCGTGTCTCTTCGCTGTTGTTTGCCCACCTCGTTTCACAAACACCTAAAATTTAGACGTTCAACTTACTCATCTATTCCTTAACATTTTCCTGCTGGTCGCAGTTGTTTAACGTTCTAACGTTCCATGACGATCGGGTTATTTTTGTTTGATGCAAACAGACACTTTTTTTTAATATATCACCCCGAGAAAGGCGGGAACGCTACTGATGTGCAGGGGGCTACATAAGAGTAAAAGGATTAGAGGAGAGTGAGGAGAAAGACGAACCAGTTAGAAAGGAGCAAAAGAAAGATAAGAATACAGGTGTGATGATAGGTGCGCGAAAGGTGAGATAAAGGAAAGGGATCTACAGGACGGTATGGAGAGAATTAGGGTCAAGTAGTTAAGAGATGAGAATTGACCTTGCATTTAAATTCCTGGCGATTGTAGCCGTCAGGAAAGCAAGAATATGGAAGCGAGTTCCAGAGGCGGGAAGTGCGAGAAAAGAAGCTGAGGAGTAGAATTGTCGTCTGTATTTGGTTAACCTAACTGTCAATGGGTGGGACGCAGTTGCCAATCTGTTTGCACGAGTAAACACCTGTTGTCTCGGCACCAGTGACTCAAGCTCGTTGGAACAGAAGACATGGAAATATTTATAGAACAAAGGGAAGCCACATCTCGTCGGTGGGAAAGTGGCTGCAGATGAGCCGCTAAGTCGGTACCTATCACATTACTGATTTTTCTTTGGAGCCTGTCAAGAACACGGAGATGAACAGTGTGGGTACCTGACCATATATGGCAGCAGTACTCCATGCATGGGCTTGATAACGATCCGGTGACAACTCTCGCTCATGTCGCCATACCGGGTGAGGGATCAGTTCCTGGGAATTTTGTCCTCTTTGCATGGTCTTTGCATGGTCGCTGGATGACGGTATGGCGGTAATTATTGCGGGAGTTAATTCCTATAGTCTCGACATTCTTAGTTTAGATTTCATATTTTCTTTGATAATTGCTATGATATTTCTTATCTTCCCCATATATCTATCCACTTAGGGATCTTTGACAAAATATTCCGGAGAATCTGTAATGTGATCGATCCCGACTTGGCAACTCAGATACAGTGACTTTCTCACCGGCGCAATATGGCTTCCCTGTGCCCCTTCTACAAATACATTTACGGCTTCTGCTCCGATGAATTTACTAACTGGTTCCCCTATATATGAATTTACTCGAGCCACAAGATTAGCAACGGAGAATCTGTAATGTGATCGATCCCGACATGGCAACTCAGATACAGTCATTTTCTCACCGGCGCAATATGGCTTCCCTGTGCCCCTTCTACAAATACATTTACGGTTTCTGCTCCGATGAATTTACTAACTGGTTCCCCTATATATGAATTTACTCGAGCCACAAGATTAGCAACGGAGAATCTGTAATGTGATCGATCCCGACATGGCAACTCAGATACAGTGACTTTCTCACCGGCGCAATATGGCTTCCCTGTGCCCCTTCTACAAATACATTTACGGCTTCTGCTCCGATGAATTTACTAACTGGTTCCCCTATATGAATTTACTCGAGCCACAAGATTAGCAACGGAGAATCTGTAATGTGATCGATCCCGACATGGCAACTCAGATACAGTCACTTTCTCACCGGCGCAATATGGCTTCCCTGTGCCCCTTCTACAAATACATTTACGGCTTCTGCTCCGATGAATTTACTAACTGGTTCCCCTATATATGAATTTACTCGAGCCACAAGATTAGCAACGGAGAATCTGTAATGTGATCGATCCCGACATGGCAACTCAGATACAGTGACTTTCTCACCGGCGCAATATGGCTTCCTTGTGCCCCTTCTACAAATACATTTACGGCTTCTGCTCCGATGAATTTACTAACTGGTTCCCCTATATATGAATTTACTCGAGCCACAAGATTAGCAACGGAGAATCTGTAATGTGATCGATCCCGACATGGCAACTCAGATACAGTCATTTTCTCACCGGCGCAATATGGCTTCCCTGTGCCCCTTCTACAAATACATTTACGGTTTCTGCTCCGATGAATTTACTAACTGGTTCCCCTATATATGAATTTACTCGAGCCACAAGATAAGCAACGGAGAATCTGTAATGTGATCGATCCCGACTTGGCAGCTCAGATACAGTCACTTTCTCACCTGCGCAATGTGGCTTCCACGACTTCTGCTCCAATGAAATTAGCTCTCTGGTGCCTCCTATACAAGAATTTACTCAAGCCACAAGATTAGCAACTAGGTCTCACCCTTTTACTGTGCAACCAATAAAATGTAAACGCAAATTCTACTCCATCAGCTTCTTTTCTCGCACTTCCCCTCTGTGAAATTCCTTTCCATTTACTTGCTTCCCCGACATCTACAATCGCCAAGAATTTAAATGTAAAGTCAAGTCAACTCTTATGTCACTAACATGTATTTGCTCTCTCATGCTCCTTTCTCTGTCCACTGCACTCTCATCAGTATTCTCACCCTTCTCTTACCCACTTCCTGACACCTTCTATAACCTGTCACTCTTTCTCACAACTTTCGTGGACGCAACTGAGAGGCAGTCTAGAAAGTCAAGACGCAGTGTAACTATATATATATATATATATATATATATATATATATAGTTCGAACTTACACTTTCTATTTGCCGGTTACTAACACTTATTATTGGATATGTTTTGCTATTCTAATACACTTTTTGAAAAGAGTTATATATATCTTCTGAGACGATTTAACAACAAGTTAACAATACTCTCTCTGTCTCTCTCTTTCTCTCTGTCTCTGTCTCTGTGTCTGGACTCCAGTGCATGGGTTGTCATGCAGAAAACTTTTACTTTCTGTAACCTTTTTCTTTTTTTATTCTTTTCATATATATATAAAAGATATTAACAGTGCAACCATCGAACAGTTGTGTGCTCGGCTTTCCACGGATATTATTTGTTTTCTTTCTATTACTTTTTGGTGTATTCTAAATGTTTAGGTTTATGTTTTGGTGTATTCTAAATGTTTAGGTTCCCATACTGCGAGTTGAAAATAAATACAATGTATCTAAATACAAAAATGAAGAACTCGAAGCAACAGAAATGTGGTTCTACAGAAGGATGATGAGGATACAATGGACCGAACATTTGAGCCACGACGATAGTTTCGGAGCGAACGCAAACGAAAAGGAAACATATACTTAGTACCAGGAAGAGAAGGCTGACGTTTCAGGGACAGTCAATGACGAAGGAAGACTTGGAATAATTGATTAAATTACTAATTTATTTGTTTAGTTTGGCCTTATGATGTAGTTGTTTTCAATAGAAACAGTTTAATAGTAATTTTAATGTGTTTTTATGTTATTATTATTATTATGTCATTTTTCATTATATTCGATTTCTGCTTTGGTCTCACTACCAACCAAGTCCGCGGGGAGACCTAAGGCAGGTCGTGGCGTGTTGTTATGGCTCCATTTCATGTTTTTCTATCTTCCCTATCATCTCCAGCATTACATAGATAAAGTTTTCCTTAGTGTGTGGGCTGTACTTAATAAGACAATTTTTGTATATCTCTTAAGCTGGGGTTTCCAGGGATTCTTTCAATGTGTTGTTTTGTTCCATTTTTTATCATTCCAAGTGCACCTATTATTATTATTATTATTATTATTATTATCATGTCATTTTTCATCATATTTCGATTTCTGCCAAGTTTGCGGGGAGACCTAAGGCAGGTCGTGGCGTGTTGTTATGGCCCCATTTCATGTTTTTTTCTATCTTCCCTATCATCCCTAGCGTTACATGGATAAAGTTTTCCTTAGTGTGTGGGCTGTACTTAATAAGACAATTTTTTGTATATCTCTTAAGCTGGGGTATCCAGGGTTTCTTTCAATGTGTTGTTTTGTTCTATTTTTTATCATTCCAAGTGCACCTACTATCACTGGCACAACTCTTGTTTTCAATTTCCACATTTTTTCTATTTCAATTTCCAGGTCTTTATATTTTGACAGCTTTTCAAATTCCTTGGTTGCTATGTTACAATTCGCTAGACAAGCCATATCAATTAATAGACAAGTTTTTTCTTTCTGGTTTTTAACAATAATGCCTTGCCTATTTGCTTCAGTTTTTCTGTCTGTGTAGATGGTGTAATCCCATAGAATGGTTACATCTTCTATTTCTGTAACCGGTGCTGGGTGATGTTCATACCAGTGTTTGTTTACAGATTTTCCATAGTGTTTTTTTATTATTATTATTATTATTATTATTATTTGTATAAAATATTAGGTTGTCCCAAAGGTTCGTGTGTATTCCAGAAAAGTTTACGTTGTGGATAAAAACTGAACAGATATGAAGCTTTTGTGGAAATAATGTGAGTAAAGAGGATGTGACTCCTTAAAAATAGAAAACAGAACATTCCTTGTTATAAGTTCCTTTGTTACCGAGAAGGAAAGCGTCAAATCGTAGTTTCTCTTTTAAAAAGGAGACGTTCAACCCTCCAGATTTCCCCCTTTATGTGTATGAGAGAGAGAGAAGTTAAAACACACTGAGACTATTTACTAATTTATTTTTCAAATGTACAAATCTACTGATAAATTTATAGTTACAGAGTAAAGTGGATAGAGAGCAGTTAGTAACAACTAAGCATAGCCATAGAGAGTGGTTAGTAACAAATAAAAGAACTTTTGTTTGCTCTTCTACTTCAGAATTAAATTAGTGAGAAGCGAGATGCGGTTTCTTGTGCACCAGTGTATCAATATTAGGGTTAGTTTTAGCAAGCGCGCAACGTATGTCACATTCCACTTCCAATAAGGTATTGCAATTATTTACACTATTTATAGTTTTTGGACTGTTGTCCTCATCTTCGTTGCCATATTCATGATTTTTTTTTTTTGTTATATTTTTTTTTAAAATCATTTCACCACAAGCAAGGTAGAACTTCTACGCACCGCCGATATTCCGGATTTGTTTATATTTCTGAGATGATATATTGTTCTTAATTTTTTTTTTATCATATCACCCCGAGCAAGGCGGTAACGCCACTGATGTGCAGGGGGCTACGTAAGAGTGAAAAGATTGGAAAAAGAAAGCCAGAAACCACATCCTGAACAGGGAACAAGGGATGAGCCTCTATACCTGTACAATAGACGTGGGGGGAGTGTGAACCGGGCGATAGTTTAGTCTATCTACTCCAATTGAGAAAAAAAAACGAAAAAGAAAAAAGAAAAGTGTGAAAAGATTGGAAAAGAGAAAGCCGGAAACCACATCCTGAATAGAGAACAAGGGATGAGCCTCTATACCTGTACAATAGACGTGGGTGGAGTGTGAACCGGGCAATAGTTTAGTCTATCTACTCCAATTGAGAAAGAAAAATGCAAAAGAAGAAAGAAGAAAAGTCAAAAGATTTGAAAAGAGAAAGCCGGAAACCACATCCTGAACAGGGAATAAGAGATAAGCCTCTACACCTGTACAATAGACGTGGGTGGAGTGTGAACCGGGCGATAGTTTAGTCTATCTACTCCAATTGAGAAAGAAAAATGCAAAAGAAGAAAGAAGAAAAGTCAAAAGATTTGAAAAGAGAAAGCCGGAAACCACATCCTGAACAGGGAATAAGGGATAAGCCTCTACACCTGTACAATAGACGTGGGTGGAGTGTGAACCGGGCGATAGTTTAGTCTATCTACTCCAATTGAGAAAAAAAAATGAAAAAGAAGAAAAAGAAAAGTGTGAAAAGATTGGAAAAGAGAAAGCCGGAAACCACATCCTGAACAGGGAAGAAGGGATGAGCCTCTACACCTGTACAATATATGAAGAAAAATAGGTAAACCCAGTTTATTAATTTCTAAAAAAGTTGCTAGCGGAGTTTCAAGGAAAAAAATTGAACTTTATTGGGTGAGTTCACTTGTAACATTTCTTTTGTTGGCAAAACTAAAAAAATGTGGCGGTGTTTGTATTAAAGAATGCATTTGTTTTATTTTTAACAGATTGGATTCTATTATTTGATCTTTGGAATCTACCAAATAACTCTTTCTGCAACAAAAATAAATATTGTTACTGTGGTATCCTATACCAATTAGCTAAGTTGTATTGAAGTGCTAAGCCGATAACTGTCAGCACTCCATTATGTCACACAAAATGGTGCACCACGTATCAAGTCCCGAAACTGCGAGATATAAATTACCTTCAGTGCTAATACAGAAACTGAAAAATTAAAGAATTAATTAAAAAGGAGTTTTCCAAAAGCTAAATTTGAAGTAAAAAGAATATAACACCAATATTTTTAGCCAAAAAAGGATTGTACTGCTTTGGAACCAATTAATAAGGAATTGGATTATAAAAATTAGGTGTGATATCAAAAACAGACGAATCTGAATAGGCATCACCAACAATTCATGTTGAAAAAGAAATAAAATCCACTGCTGATTTTTCAATGAGGCTAAATGAAAGTTTGAAACAATATAACTCCCCATTACCAAGTCCAGAGGAAATTTTTGCCAAATTAAATAGTAATAAATTTATTTCTAAATTGGACCTGTCAGACACTTACTTACAAGTACTAGTAGAAGAAGAGTACTCAAAACTATCAACAATTAACACTCACAGAGGACTATACAAATTTAACCGATTCTTTTCAGTATAAAGGTAGCACCAAGTTTATTCCAACAGATTATGGATACAATGCTTGCCGGTTACACTATATATAATTTTTCGGACTGTTGTCCTGATTTTTGTCGCCCTATTCATGACGTTTCAGACAATGTACGCACCGCCAAACTTCAGCATTTGTTTATATTTCTGAGATGAGTTATTGCTATTATTTACACTATAATTTTTTGTCTTAAAAACATATGAACCGTTGTTTGGATCTAGTGACATGATCCAAGGAGTTGTGAGTTCAATTCTTGGCTACAACAGAGGTGAAAAAGAAAAGTGAGATAGAGTTTTCCTATCTTCACGTATGAACATAGAAGTACAATCACCCGCGTCGACATAACAAGACGGAGAGACGATCTTACTTCAATAAGGATACGGAAATGGATTTCTTCTATGTTGAGATCTTTCCTATCTTCTAAGTTTTCAATTTATAATCCCCACCAAATCTACCCCCTCAAACCTAACGCAAACTTGGGCCCTCTTTCCAAACCTGCCGACCGCAGCCAAAATAACGTCCATCAAACACGCCTATATTGGCGAGGCTATTCTATTCGTTTTGACCTTCGCAATCTGGGAATTCCCCGACGCCTCGTTCAAATCTCGCGAAGCGCGAGATAGACGCCGTTATTCTCGCATGCCTGATCTCAGGCGTTCCGTGGATTAAATGCCTTGGCCATGTTCATCACTTTCTCGTCATTCGATGCGCGGAAACCAGTTATCGCTTTTGGCATTAATCGCTTGCCGAAAAGAGGAAATCTTTTATGAGCCCCAGTGAAGAGTATATATATATATATATATATATATATATATATATATATATATATTCTAAACATATACTGTTAAATATAAGAGTCAATGAATGTCTATTATGTTTAATCATGAACCGTTCTAAACATCGTATTTTCACTTCAATTTCAGGTGAAAATAAAGACAAAATTCTCCATCCATTTGGATAATTTTTTATTAAAGTTGGTTCTAAGCTTTCGGCTCACATGAGCCATCTTCAGAGAGGTTACAAGGACGTTAATATAAAAACACCCACCATCAACAACGATTTTATCTTGTGTTGACATAAAACTTTGCTACACAACGACAACAGTCATCAAATAGCAAACGCAGTTCGTAAATTTGTAATGTGGTTCTCTGACGTCACACGGCGTGAGACCATGAAATATAAACAGAAGCATATATTTAAATGCAATGTAATGTGTTATGACTAGATTTAAGCATGGTTTTATTAAGTGTGGGTTGTTTGGATTTAATGTAAATGGCCTCCAATATCTGAAGGTTTTTTTTACTGCGTGTATGAGAAAGGATTATTGTATTGTTGATGGTGGATCTTATCGTCCTTGCAACCTCTCTGAAGATGGCTCATGTTAACTGAAAGCTTAGAACCAATAAAAAATTATCCAAATGTTAAAGATTTTTGTCTTTATTTTCATCTGAAATTAAAGCGAAAATGCGATGTTTAGAACGACTCATGATTAAACATAATAGACATTCATTGTCCCTTATATTTAACAGCAGACACACACACACACACACACACACATCATATATATATATATATATATATATATATATATATATATACGTACAAACACTCACACAAGATACATATATTTCTCTAGAGACCTCCACAAGTTTTCGATACCTACGTTTTAAATAAATTCTATCAAATAAAAGAAGCTTTCTTGAAGCTTTAAATTTAGCATTAATTGAAATCTAAGATATTAAATTTAATAATTCCAGTAAATAAAACAATCTGATGTATTTCAAGGCAAAATTATATTGATTGGAATCTAAATTTTTAAATTTAAATTTTTAAATTTAAATTTTTATATAAGAACTTGCTATTTTTCGGTAATTTTTGATCGATCGTCACATTGTGTAAACAGAAGTCAATTCTCGGTTTTAAATCTTGCAAAAATAAAATATAGCTCACTGAAACGTTCTTTTAGCCAAATTAGCAAATTTAAACAAACTTTAATCTGATTTGAAACACGTATTACGTGCCTGAAATGTACTATAAAAGCGTTTCCTAATCACGGTAGCCATCCTTATCAATAATATCATTATGTTATCTGAGGCGACGATTAACATGACACACGGAAGCCGTAAAAAAAAGCTAAGAAAAGTGACCGAATTTGACATAACTTTATGTACGCATCGGTTTTTTTTTTTGTGGTTTTTAACTATATAGTAAAATTAAAAGATTACCATAATATTTTCAGCAACGATCTAATATTTTATAGAATTCTAGTTAGTTTAGCTTTATAGCCTTACGTTTAAAGTTGTTTTATGAAAAATTAAAATTAAAATAATAAAAAACAAATTTTGAAATAATTTTACAATTTAATAACAGAGAACGAAATTATATAACATGACAGAGGTAACTCAATAATGAATGAAATGTTAGGCCTTTATTCATTTTTATTTTTAATATCTATTTTTCATATTTTTTATTACGTACCTCCACAGATTGTGAATTTCAAAATTGCTGTCTCTGCTGGTCTTTGTGAATTTTGAAAAAAATAAAATTTGTTTTTAAATTATTAATTTTTAAAAACTTCCTGAAGAAGGTTGTTAAAGTGAAACATGTTAGATTAAAGACACTTATTTCCTACCTGTTCCTTACTTTGTTTCAATTGGAGTAGATAGTCCAAACTATCGCCCGGTTCCCACCCCACCCTCGTCTATTGAATAGGTGTAGAGGCTCATCCCTTGTTTCCTGTTTAGGATGTGGTTTCCGGCTTTCTCTCTTCTAGTCTTTTCACTCTTACGTAGCCCCCTGCACATCAGTGGCGTTGCCGCCTTGCTCAGGATGATATGATTAAAAAAAAAATTCTATTCATATATATATATATATATATATATATATATATATATATATGAAACAAAATTTCGATATCTAAATTCGTTGAATAGCCGTTTTACGAGGATTTCCTCGCATCTTCAGCAGCGAAATATTTATTTAATCATATCCAAATGACAAAAGATTTTATACCGGCAGAAGTCAAAAAAAAATCTATCCACAGGAAAATAAATGGGGTGGGATTAATAATTTTTGAATTTAAAGAAGTAAACAGGGAATCAGATAGATACTTATGCCTATTATTAGAAGACACCCCTCTCTCTTACCTGAGTTGAGAGTTTAAAAGTTGGAATTTAGCCATGTCAGTGGGAATAGAAGTGGTAGAGGGAACGAAAGGCAAAAGGCAAAAGGGAGGAAAGGGGTGGTCGACAGGGAAGTAAGCAAAGAAAAGTAAAAAGAAAAAGAAAAAAAAATTTCCCATAGAAACAAGGAATCTGCTATCATCAATGTTGAAAAAACATTGAAAAAATTTAACAAAGCGATTGTAGTTTAAATAAATAATGACTGGGACAAATTTTATAGAAAAATATTTTGACAGAAATTTAATTTCAAATATAAATCATAAATTTAAAATTTAAAATTAAAAATAAAATAAAAAATAAAAATATTATAAACTTTAAGGGTAAATTTAAATAGAATTCATTACTACAAGTATACACACACATACACACACGTACACGTACACAAACATATACATACAAACATATATAGACACATACACACAAATACACATTCAGGAACATCAGTCAGTTAAGTTCCACACGTGAAACACACTTGTGCGATCATGTCTCGAAAGAGACATGACTGACTGGGCAGAAGATTATCCCGCAGTAGGTTGCCATTGCTTTCCGCGGTAGATTGGTTGCCAACCAAGGCTATAGAACCCAATCCGTTCCATTATTTAACGCATAACTGGAGGGAAGAGATGGATTAATACCTTTTCCAATGCTATTTGTGCGTAAGTGAATGCAATGGATTCAACTGGAATTCGAACTCGGCTCCCAGATTTCTCGTTCAGAGCCGATATCCACTGCACCACAATGCACATAACTAACTAAATTAATAAATTAAAGGCGGTTTAGTACGAAAGGAACGAAACTATTATATTTTTATATTTTTATTGTAAGGACCCTGCGACAAGTTAATCAAAAACTAATCATTATGTGTAAATGACAAATTGGATTTAGCATTAAAAATAAATTTGAATATTATCGTCTATTGAACAGGTGTAGAGGCTCATCCCTTGTTCCCTGTTTAGGATGTGGTTTCCGACTTTATCTCTTTTCCAATCTTTTCACTTTTCTTTTTCTTTTTTTTTCTTTTTCATTTTTTTTTTCAATTGGAGTAGATAGACTAAACTATCGCCCGGTTCACACTCCACCCACGTCTATTGTACAGGTAAAGAGGCTCATCCCTTGTTCCCTGTTTAGGATGTGGTTTCCGACTTTATCTCTTTTCCAATCTTTTCACTTTTCTTTTTCTTTTTTTTTCTTTTTCATTTTTTTTTTTCAATTGGAGTAGATAGACTAAACTATCGCCCGGTTTACGCTCCACCCTCGTCTATTGAACAGGTGTAGAGGCTCATCCCTTGTTCCCTGTTTAAGATGTGGTTTCCGGCTTTCTCTTTCCCAATCTTTTCACTCTTACGTAGCCCCCTGCACTTCATTGGCATTACCGCCTTGCTCGGGGTGATATGATTAAAAAGAAAAAAGAAAACATATCTAAACTTATTTATAAATGGAACTTTGTCTCTGTGTGTGTGTGTGTGTGTGTGTGTGTGTGTGTGTGTGTGTGTGTGTGTGTATCTGTTACCTATAGACTCCAAAACGGCTGAACCGATTTTCTTGTAAATTTACACAGTTGTACAATAAGCGTCTGCGAGTGTTCTTAGCTAGGTTTGTGTAGAGGTACCCCCCACCCGATAAATATCGAAAATCGATAATCGAAAAAATCGGCTTATAGAAGGAGTGGTCCGATTTTAATCAAATTTCATACACTCATAGACAAAGACATAAGAAACGATATTCAGAAGTTTCAAGGTTGCAGTTCTTACAATAGTGCAGAAAATCGATAATATATATATAAAAGCAAGATGTTTGTGTGTGTGTGTCTGTTTATCTGCCTGTATGGCTATTTTTTCAGCCCTTTTATTTTAGTTTTTGCTTCGGGTTTGGTTCTAAGTAGATATAATTGTAATTATTAGTCTCAGCCATGATACCATTTACTCAGAGGACTTATTTAGACTTCAAAATTCACTTACGACAAAAAAAAACTTATTTGATATCGATACCAGGAAATCAAAATTTGACTTACATCCATTCATTTTTCTTTCAGTCTACGGTTTCGCTTTAATTGGAAACAACTTATTGCTTTTTAGTCTTTCGTGCTAACGTCCAAAGTGGGCCGTCTAGGACCATGGATTAATTTTAAAGCTTTCATTACACCCGAGCAACGCCAGGCATACTGCTAGTATATATATATATATATATATATATATATATATATATATATACTATGTGCGATAGGTAAATTGTCGCAATTATTTTATTATTTCAAATATTCCTTACGCTGAGTCTGAGCTCCAGGACCATGGAATTAGTTTTAAAGCTTTCATTACACCCGGGCAACGCCGGGCTATACTGCTAGTATATATATATATATATATATATATATATATATATATATATATGTGTGTGTGTTTGTGTGTGTGTGTGTGTATATTAGGTGCGATAGGTAAATTGTCGCAATTATTTTATTATTTCAAATATTCCTTACGCTGAGTCTGAGCTCCAGGACCATGAATTAGTTTTAAAGCTTTCATTACACCCGGGCAACGCCGGGCTATACTGCTAGTACAATTATAAACAAGGCGCAGGGAAGTTAAATGAGTAATATAGTTAAGAGCAACAAAATAAAAATAAGAATCTTCACATTAACACAACAAAATATATAAAGATGCAAGAAAAATGAGGACTAAAAGTTAGTCTACAGATGCTTACATGTTAAATAGTAGATATTTAGATAAGAAAATAAAGGACTTATAAGGCTGGGACCCATATTTGGTAGTAGGGTTGAAATTTACTAACTTATAAAAATAATTTATTTAACTAAAATCATAGATTAAATTTAAAAGTTAAATCTTTTAAAATTCACAAATTTTGACTTATGGCAGCATTTACTAATTAGTTCTTTTCGTAAATTTAAAAGTAGATGCTGATTTGTGTACTTTAATATTTGTATGTTTTCCTTGGCTCTGTAATTAGAATATAATATTTGCATTGAGCCCTCCACCTTGATCAATTTTAATATTAATGAAATTTATATTAATTAGGATCGGGATTTGGGGATTTATCTACCTGATTATCCTCTCTGATATATAGCCTTTGAGATTTGAAAAAGTAATAACTCAACTGGCGGTCGAGAGCGAGGGAAAATTTACTCTCCCGGAAATCATTTTACTCGAACTACTCCATTTTCTTAATAGTCGCCTTACGTAAACATAGCGTGAATCGCTGACGGAAAACAAAAAATGAAATTTAATTAAAATTTCGAACGTATTAGAAAGGATTTAAAAAAATTTTTTAAAAATAATAACAGCAAAAGTTGATCTATTCTCTTAATAATAGCATAAACATTTGTTTTTATTAAGTTTGATTCTTTTTAACATCATGATAAGCTGTTTTTTTTTGTTTTTTTTGCAGTTAAGTGGAGGTACCTAATTTCGCAGTCTCTTTCTTCTGTTTGACTACAACCTCCATCTCATAGATGATAAAAAATAATAAATCTTATTTTCTCAAAGATTTTCTATAAAAACATAACTTACTTTTATAATTTGTTTTTCAGTGCGTGGTTGAGTTTCTAAACATTTGTGAATGTCTTTAATCTGGGCGACAGAGACATTTTGGCTACACTCTGGAATCGTTATTTAAACGTATGTTTACACTGACCAGGACGATAAAAGCGAGATAAGAGCTTGTCAATGTAAATTCCATTTGTCAGATCTTGTTTTGATGACTGCGCGATGTCACTGTCTTTTGTTTAACCACATATTTTGACGTAAATCAGACGCCATGCATAAGACCAAAGAGTTCAATAATGTCATTGTAGGTCATTCTAAGTAACTTGTGAATCTTCAACAGCATACTTTTGAGTTGTAAAAGAAACCAGGTTTCCTTTTTCTATATTTGAAGGGACATGTTTCATTTTGAGATTTTTAATCGACCGCGGTCGAGTAAAGCAATAAACTTCGATCGCCCAATTATGTTTTTAATCGATCGGTTGAGTAACATCTCAAAGGCCGTTGA